>CAJVPS010001672.1:0-14506 GCA_910591765.1 Ambispora leptoticha | reverse complement strand
ATTTGATGAAATAATAAATGATGGTAGCAACAATAATAATAATAATAATAATAATCACAATACCAAACTAGGATTGTGAAACGAGACTTGTCCAACATCCATCTCACCAGTTTTCTTCAAATTTTTCCATGGTGTATACACGACTACAACATTGGGCCTTTTCACACCTATCAAGTCATCCATCAACATGATCAATTAACAAAAAAAAAATAAGAATGTTTCATAATTTTCAGATTCCAAAAATTAAATATGTTACCTTCGATACTATTTGCTTTCACCAATTGTCCCAAGTCGTTTAAAAGTTTCTGAGGAATAGTGTCCCATGTTTGATCTGGTTTTAACCGTAAATACACGTGTGCACTCGACAATTTGTCTACATGAAACTACACGTACGAGTTGTTGGTGGTGGCGTCGTTGTTGTTGAATTAATCAATGAAATAAGTTTTCGATTCATTTTTCATTGGCTTATTATTTTGACATTAGAGCATTGACAAAAATTAAAACATTCGCATATTATTAAACAACGTACCCTTTGGAAATTCAAAAATCAGAAAAATGAAATAATCGAATCATCAAATATTTTCACAAGGTTTCTTAGAATGTAACACTTACCAGACGTCTTGCTCCCACCCGTGTTTGATTAGTTCCTCATCTTATCATGTAAAAATTGATAATTTGATTATTTAAATAGAGAAAGGATTCTTTAATATCATTCAAATGTGGAATACAAATGGTCAAGAAAAAAAGAAACCAACTTTCATATTTATCTTTTCCCATATATATCAATGCAGGTGGGTCCACGACTATTAATAACACGAAGCTTATATCATTATCTCGTGTCCATGCGAAATAAACCGCAGAAAAGCAAAGTGAAATATACCATCACTTGTAAAATAAAACACCATTTCTCTTTAAGAAATAATTTAATAATGATCAACACGAACTTGCATTCTACTCTCCTGATCGAGTTACAATACGCCACAGTCTTATGACTCACAATTACTTGGATATGATCAAAGGGGTGATTTTAACGATTAACCAATTAAATATCATAAGAACATTCAGAATTTCATCGTGTGACATTTTTCCGTAAATCGCCGAACTATTGCTATGGGGTTTCCCGGTTTTCCCTTTCCTAATTAAATTACTGCAAACATTAACGTTTGAACGACGATGAGTCAAGAAAAGGTGGAACGAGTCTTGGCTATGCATATGTTTCTCGTCTAATTGGATAAATTACCAAAACCAGATCCATCTTTCATGAGTTATTTATTGTGGTATGATCCTTTGAGGTGTTCGTGGTTTGAGATCAAAGCGAAGAAATCATACGAGAATAGTTTAACGGAGTTTAAATTTTTTACTAGTATAACGAAAATAACAATGAAAGAGAGATTCGATATCGTTTCGTTCTCTAACCTTATCAGCCTACTAATTAACGGAGTATCGTATTTTTTGTTTGCCACGTTGTTTTGGTTTTTCGTTTATTATAATTTTAATGGTACACTACAAACACCATCACTATCACAGACAATACATGTAAACAAAATGTTTTTGAGCACAGTCAATCATTCATCATCATCAACTTGCATGTACATATGTTACATATAATTATAATTTCTATTATCAGTATTATTGGTACTAAACAAATGAATGAATGAATGAATAAAATAGTAAATATTTATTAATTTATTATTTCCAGAACAGGAATTATATTCGAGCATTACACAAAAGCATAATAAATATATTACGTGTCAAAGTACGTGTTCGCGTAAAATATGTAATTATCATAGAAAAGACTTGAATCAAACAGAAAAAAAAAAACAGAAAAAAAAGTGGTGAGATTTGGCGAAAAGCAATGAATCAGCCAACTGCATATATCTTATGTTTCGACATACACGGAGCAAAAATAGATTTGCGACGGCATATAGCGTCGATTGTTTCAGTTATGTTTATTGAATATGATTTTGTTTTTTGAGAGCTTGAGTGTTGGGTGATAATGAAGAAAAATGTATGGATATGAGAAGGGGCTGACGTAAATGTATGTATATATATGTGCATTTTCGCTTTTGTTTGATTTTATATACAAAGTAGATAGTAAAATGAATGAATAAATGAGTAACCTATATATTTAAATAATCATTCTACGTATAGAAAATATAATAATGTAAGATATTATAACTAATTAACATCATGTGTTATAGTTATATAGTGTGATATATACATATAAAACTATATTTAGTGTAAAATATTTTTATTTTGTTGCTATAAAATGATTTTGCAACTGCGTTTTATGTTTTTCTTGTTTTATTTAAATTTAATAAGTAGGGTGTGGTGGTGGTGGTGGTGGTGGTGGTGGTAGTAGTAGTAATAATAATAGTAAGTAATAGTAAAAAAGAGGATTGATGCTCTTATAATAAATTGTTTCTGTATGAGATAGAGAGAGAGAGAATGTATTTATGATATATTATATAAAACTGATTATAATTATTTTTGATGTGATGATGATGAATATTAATATTAGGACCAACAAGTAATTTCGTAATATGTAAAGGGAAAAGAGAGGAATGGTGATCATCATATTTGTATTAGTTATCTCAATAAAAAACTAATTGATTAATCAATTTAGAAATATATTGTCCGTGTTATTTTTGTCGACGATAAACATCGTTCGTATTCACAACACCACATCATAAACCCTATATGTATGATAAAACCCGCCACTTGTGCAACATAAATATTTTTTTCCATTCAAGTAATATTCCAAAAGTAAAATTCTCCCCACATCTTTTTTCTCATTTCCTCACGTTTCCTTTTTCTCCTCCCGCCCCCTGCATTAGATCCCTTTGTTTCCGTAACTTCAAAATACTTGGCCATTGAATACCATATTCGAGCACCAATGAACAATATCACGAACGCCTGTGGCAATATGAAAAGCCTTATCGACAAATCCATCATTCTCCTCATCTTGCTCGTTACCATTTCCTCGTATTTTTTCTGATCGAGGTGAAGAATCCGATTTTGAACGAGGTAATGATGATGGTGAGGTTGAATTTGGCGAAGACCCATATAATGAACCTGAAGGGTCAAAATGATCAAACATATCCGTCGTGAATACTCCCATGTCAAATAATCCATCATCTAAATCGTCACCGTCATCCCATGAAACATAATTGTTATATTGATAATCATTGAAATTGGTATTTGTTGTTGATGTTGCTGAATTTGATATTGTGGTTGTTGCTGCTGCTGCTGATTCTGCCGTGCTAGGTATTGACCTCGTCGATGGGGATGAATTATTTGATTTGTTTGTTGTTGTTGACCCATTTCGCGTTGAGTTTGTTATCTTGCTATTATTACTATAATTGTTCGTATAATCATTAATCATTTGATCCGATTTCAATGGTATTGGGTCAAGTTTATGTATTGTGAAGCATTCTTTTTTCCCCTTTTTTTTACGTGAATTTTTCATCAATATTGCGCCATCATCACTACTGTTATCGCCACTTTCATCCTCATGTGAATTTTTCCCAAGATTATCATCGTCTTCCTCTTCCGCCGAATCAACAGCAATACATTGCTCCACTTGATCATTAAATCGAATATGATGTTCCGTGTTTCGTTCCTGTTGATGACGACGCATTAATGTGACCAGCGGCGATGTTTCTGATATTGAGGTGGATAGCGTCGTTTTTGAATCTTCCGTTACAACAACTTCTATTTCAGTTATCGTTCCTATTCCTGTTCCAGCTCGAGATTTTTTCTTTTTGTAGAGTGCCGAGTCCGAGTGACTCGGCACTAAACTTGGGTATCGTCGATCACTGGTATTGCTTAGTAGTATCTCTGATAAAGATTTTTTCTTCAGACAAGATTTTTGACAAGTGCTAGATGCGTGATGATGCATTAGGCCAAGCTTGTCTTGGATGGTAGGTGATTTGGATTTCAGAGATTCTTCATGTTTGCGTGAATTAAATGCCCTGTGCAATGGACCATATAACCATGTTACATCGCTATCTTTCATCCTATAATTTATTAGGAAATAAAAAAGGATCAAGGAAATGAGAAACAAATTCATAATTCAAAGATCAGATCAATTAGAGATAGAAATCACGTACCAATTGAGCCTTTCAGGATTCACAGTTTTCAGGTGATACTTTTGTTTAGCCCAAGTTCGCCAGGAGGCATTCTCCAACCTTACGCCATTAACGATTTCTTTTTTCTGCTTCGACATCACTTTCCACGATGTCCAAATATCGTCCTCCTCTTTCCAATCGTGCGATAAGTAGTCGACACAAATCTCGGGAGGACGTTGAATTCCAGGAATTACTCCCGACAAATTATCATCGGGGATCAAGACATATGGCGGCTGCATGGAACAATGTCGAGTGTGCGTGTGTTTATTGTTATAAGTAGTCGAGGTCGAGGTGGGATGGCTGTCCTCCTTGTCACTATTATTATTATTATTATTATTATTATTAATATTATCAGAGTCGATGTTATTAATGGACTGCTGCTGTTTTATCTTTTTGGAGGTGATGGGAACGGTGGTGGCCTCAGCCACGCCTAACTTCGTAATTACTGACGGCAGTTTGACTATGTTTTAAGTTTGGTTGCTGGCTATCGCGTGGGATACCAACAACACACACAAAGATGAGGTATTTGGAAATTTAGAGAAGGTTGACTAACAGGTAGGTAGGTAGGTAGGTAGTAGTTATGTGTTAAGAAAGGTAGGGATGACCGTGCGAGGAATAAAAAAAATTGGCAAGGTACAATAAATCAACAGATAGTAAGAGTTTTTTGGGAAACTTGTCTCGGTATATTTATAACGAAAAATTGTGAGTTTATCTTTACAATAATAAATATTGTGTTGTTTGTTTTGTCTTTTGATTTAAATATATAATTGTCCGTTCTTCTAACAGGTAATATATATATATAAAAAACAAAATTGTTGGGTATTTTATATTTTTGAATGACTATTTATTATATTTAGAATATATGTATGTATATTTATATTCTAAACGCTAATGGAGATGATGTGATGACCGATGGTGATTATGATGCTGGAAGAAAGACTGCGAAGTTTATATATGAAATAAAATAAAAAATAAATTAAAATAAGCGTATAAAAAAAATATCCGGTGAGAAAAATAAGACTATTTATTTTACTTATTTGTTTAATTGTCTATTAGATTAATAATTCGAGTCAATTGCTTCGGATGATTGATTCACACCATACTTCAAACTATGAACTGTATGGTTTAGACTTGGTGGGGGTTATTTTAAAATAATGGATGAATAAAAAAAATTTTTTTATACTGCGTGTGTAATAAGAAAAAATGCATTGGTGCGTACATATATAATTACTATGGCCGATGATGAATTTTCGAATAATTATTACGATTATTATCATTATTATTATTATATTATGATGATGATTGATTAGCAGATAGGTAATTCACGCTAGCTTACGAAACCAATTTTTATAACAATAATATTAAGTGATAGATATTAGAATGATAAACTGATATAGTTGATAGAGCGTGGACCGTACTACGCACATACCTGCACATAATAAAAGACAGTAACATATTAAAAAAGGATAAAACAGACAGTGACAACATCATGAAATTTACCATCATTCTTTCTCTCTTTCGACATCCTTATCGAACACTATCGCTATGAATGATATAATCAATATATTTCTCATGATTCTTCCGGAGTAATATATCCTCTACTTAATGGGAAGGGAATAATAGGTTTTTATTATTGTTTGTTATCATTATAGGTTTGGGAAAATACACGTATAATAATTCTATAAAATTAATGATCAACACTCGTAAAATTCGCAGCAGTGGTGATAATATGTAACAATAATGGGTGATTGTGAAATTCATAGAACGGGTATTTTCGGGTTAGGTATGCGTTTTGGATATAAATCTATTCAAATCACCGATTCTTGATTTACTTCCGGTTTCTAACGATTAAGTAGCATTATTTGAGGCAATCAAATACGATATCCGAAAGGGTTACTTTCTTTACATAGAGAGCGTGTGTGTTTATTGATCAAAAGATAGAGGAAGAAGTGCAAGCAAGGACCGGAAATGTAATGGAATTTAGTAAATTGAATGGGATTGACCGTTTCACTATTAATATATACATTCTTTTGTAGCGATGAACTTTAATTTTATTATCATCCCTTTCTTCGACATTACCATACACGAAAGGAAAATGTGTTCGGGATTTTAAATATCTCATTGAATGATAAAGACACCGAAAACATTCTAATCTTGCTTATGTGTCCCAATTAAATGTCGAATTTGTATGCACGTATGCATGTACAGTAAATTTCACATTTAAGATAGAACGAAACAAGAATTACAAAAACAAGTTAGTCAGACTGCTCGCGACCTTTTTACAAAATTTTTGATAGCAAACGCCGATTATAATGGCGCACAATAACATTTTAACATTTTAAAAAAAAATCGCCACTGGCGCATTGGTAGCAACTAAATGTTTACTGCATACTTATTAACGCTTTGTCCTCTCACTGTCGCAATATGATATAAGTATGCTGTGTTACGTTATTCTCGTTTTATGTTTTGCTTATCTTGGTGTTTGTAAATTCTATGTGCCATTGAAAAATACCCGCGCACCGCAGTAGATTAAATGAATTCAATTGAGTTGATGTCAAAAATTAGGAGCGCAGGAAAGAAAGAGTGAGCTCAAATAAAAATTATCGCGATATTATATAATACTGACAGAAACATTGTGCAATAAAAAGAGGCGTGTACAATTCTTTTTTCTAAAACATTGCTTTTTTCGAGATAACAAATCCCGATAAGCTGATTATGTTGATAACGAGAAAGGATAACAATAACATTGTGTAAGAAAAAAGAAAATCTCACGCATTTCAAAGTTCAACCGTATCTTTCCATCTCTTTATCCGCATTATCGTTATTGTTGTTATCGTTTATTATTATTATTATTATTATTATTATTATTATAACGATAAGGTGAATACCACCAGTTGTGCTGAGTAAAAACGCATTAGATGTGTAAAAGTTGAAAATTTTAATTTTACGCGCAAGAGATATGCGAGATAGAAGTAAATAGAGATAAATAAAATAACAAGAAGGAAAAAAAAGGGCAGTTTATCGATGTTAATTTTTTGTAATACGCTGTAACAGCAACATTGTTTTATGATTTTCTCACACCACACAAAATAATGAAGCAATTTATGCAAATTTTATTTCCAAAAGCGAAAAAGTTACAGCTATAGCTGGTTGTTTGTTTTCAATGCGATACACGCAATCTCAATAATATGCGTGTGTGTATGCTTTGGCTATGTCAAAATTACTTACTACTACGTAATAATATTAACGCCAATTTAAGGAAATTTTCCCCCTCCCTTTTCCACTTCCTCTTTCGCACTTTCCGCACGCTAATTTATTGATCTTCAGCCCTATTGATCGATTGGTTGAGTTTTCAATTGTCGTTGTAAAGCAGAAATCTCGTAATCTTTTTGTGTTGACGATAGTATGTATCGGATAATAACCCTTCAATACGCGCAGACCAAAGATAAAAAAACGTGGGAGTGTGAAAAAGAATTATTTGAATTTTAGTTAAAAAGTATAATCGAGCTCATAGGTCACTTTTTTTCCATTGGATCAAGATTAGAATCAAATTTGGGTGTGCGTTCGTTTACGATAAATTTTGATCCTAACTTAATTTTTCATAATAACATGAAGAGCAGTGGTCACAAGATACAGTAAGTGAGATAACGCACATACGTGTTTTTTTGTAACTGTCAAAAACTTATGCGCGCGCGTGCTAGTATAAATATTGGTTTTTTCGAATTTTTCTTCCATTGTTTTATGATGGTATACACCGTCGCAAATCGCTAATCCTTATAGTATGAAGTTGGATATTTATTGGATTTTTCCTTACGAATATTCTATCTTGCGCGGTACACGTTTTTTATTCCCCCACACTTAATTGAAATAGCCTTTTCCGTGTATGTTCCTTATTGTCGATAATTTTATGCAGTATACATTGTACTCTTATTAGAATACTAATTCAGATAATATAATCTAATTTCACGAGATTTTTGTCTATAAATATATACATTATCTTGAAGGACTGGGATCCCAAAACCCGTATTCTCTACTTTGATATTTCGATATTTCAAAGACTTCTGTGTCTCTAACAAACTGTTTGTGACTTTATTCAAAGTTAGATGTAGGTAATCGCCCCGATCCATTTATTCATTCCTATCCCACGAAAAACGATAACCAATTGGATCATTAATTTAGAGAACAATAACAACACCTACAAATGTAAAATTGTTGAAAAGAAAAATACGATTATTATTAACATTATTGTGGGCTTTATTTATGTTTTTGGTTAGATTTAATTTGACGAACTGATTCGATCCAATCATTTCTGCAGAATTATTAATAGACGATCCGACACGAAAAGTTAATAAGATTTAGAACACATGTGCAGATCATATTTGTGTAACTTAAAAGCAATTGGATAATTCCGACAAAGTATACATGTACAAACATATGAAGGTTTGACTCGGGATAAGCTTCGGAACTCTAACTGCGTCAAAAAAAATGATCCCTTTTATTTATGATATATAAAACACTTAAAAAGTGAATAATTGTTATCTTATTTGACTGATTATTCAAATAACAATTAACTAAATCAATCATCATCTCTCTTTTTGAACATACTAACAACTTCACCTAAAAGACCACCACCATGTCCGTGTTCACTTGATTCTTCCTCGTGTCCTTTTAAGAAACCTCGAACCCCTTTCTTGAAGTTATCTTCCCCAAATATACGATTATGTAATTCACCTGATAAATTTTCCATTAATCCATCCTCGAATTTCGCAAGAAAAGGTCCAAGGAATTCCTGGATTTTTGCGGGAAGATGTGCCAAAATTCGATCAAATATATCTCCATGTTCTGAGCCTCCTTCAGCACCTCGTCCGCCACCACCACCCCCACCCAATATTGCCAAAACACCTTGAAGGCCATCATGTATACCATCACCGTCTTTATCATTTGATGACAAGATACCTCCACCAAATTCTTTTAACATCAAGGCTTTGATTTTTTGTGGAAACGAATTACTAATTTTTTCACTAATGTCTTCGTTGACACGATGAATCGGTGGACGAATCAATTCTAAAATTTTATTAACGATCCCGACTTTTCCATCGACTAAGAAACTCAAATCTAAACTCTTGAAAAAATGATGTTTCTTCTCCTCTTTCTCTTTATGAGTGATTGCCCTCACAGCGACTTTGGATTCTTTGACGGCGGTATCTGTGATAAAATCGGTTGTGCCTTCTGTGGCTTTATCAACGTGATGCCGAGCAGCTTTACGAATTTCGTCCTTAAACTCTTGCGACATGTCTTTGACAACTGTGGTCATAGTTGTGAGTAATGTTTCCACAAAGTGGCCACTACCACCTCTTTCTTCACGTTTCTTTTCGAAATGATGGGTTAAGAATTTGATTACATGTTCGGGTAAGTGTTCGATAATTGAACCTTTTGTTGCCTCGAGATTTTTATCGACATGTCCACGAATGTTCTCACGATGCGTGTCAAGGTAGCGGTCAATCGCATTTTCAATAATTTCTAGCATTTTTTGTTTTCGAAGAGTTTAAAGATAAATCAAGTCAAAAATAAGCAACAATGGCGAGTTTCAAAAGCTGCAGAGAAACAAGCTATAGAACATTTTAGGTTTTCATCTTACTTTATACAAAAATTTCTTTGTTTTTGCCATATTTCCAAAAGAGGGAAACTACCCGACGATCGGTTTTCTAATTAGAAAAAGTTTTAAATTCTCATTATCGATGTCGACGTAACTTATCATGTACGAAGGAAACCAATTCGAGCTAGCTGTGAATATTATATATTACATTATCCATAGAGGGATAAGCGGGGCACTCTTTACCTGATTGGGACTTGAAATAAGAATAAATATTTGCATCTTTTTTCAGCCAATTAAATTCGAATAAAATACATCGTTTTTGATGTACATGTTATCATTTTTCCCGGTGGACTTGCATGTATGACACATTCAATTGGATGTCGACCATAAAAATGATGCAGAAAAAAGGAAAAAGACATAGTATTTATAAATAGTATTTATAAATAATCCGGAATTTTTGGCGGTCTTGCATCATATTTGGATTTCTTATATAATAAAAGTTTAAATACACGCATGTGACTTGCTTTTTACCATTGCGATTTAAAAAGTAAATTTCAATTTATATACAGTAAAGTTTAAATTTCAGATTTTTGTAGAGGCGAATAATTCTTTTGCTAAGATTCTAAAAATGAAAATTCTTCGATCATGAACATTGATAAAAATTATGATCAATTAAAGTGAGCCCGTGACGAGGAACGATTGGCAATCCACCTTTCTCCCTAATATTATTCTTGAATTTTAGTACATTATCGAATCAAGACGAACTCCTGCTGAAATTTTGATGAGTTTAATTTCTTTAATTGCGTCAATCCTGACATCATTTCATTCAACAATAAAAAAAATAGCAAATTGTTTATTTTCTCCGAATTATCGCAAGTCCCTTATTCATTTTCTCCCCCCCAAAATGATCACAAACACCACCACACGCATACACACTCACGTATACATGTTCATTGTGTGATGAAACCCGTTTTTTTAGTTCCTGTCTAATCCATAAAAAGTAATCAAAAAGTGTGGGGTAAAGTATTATGCTTATTTGTTTTATAATAATCATCAACACGATCTACTTGTTACACTGCAACAACAATCTCTCGTATCGTATGCAGAGTTTCTGTGTATTGTTTGTACCGTTGGTTGTAAAGGACGAACTCGGGGAAAATACTAATTCATATTCATTTTCTTTATATGTTTAATTAGGCTGAAAAGAAGTAAGGTGTGAATGAAACTCTGAGAGGGAAAAAAAGAAGCAAATAAAGGGAAATACGTTATATCAAATTCTATAACGACTTAGTTCTATACCTCTGCATCATCTTTGATTTACTCCCGAGAATTAGGATTTACCGTTCCACCCGTTCAAAAAAGTTTTAAATAGTGTGGCGCCTAATAAAATGATAACTTGCATACACATGCAGTCCTTACAATGTACATATTTGCACACCTACATTGTGTTATTGAATTGAAAACAGGAAAGGCTAAAGCGTAATTCAATACGCGATATCCTCGGCGTCGTGTCTTTATAGACACAAGGTAACCCAATAACAATACAATGTTCATGGATAAAGCAGGATTTCCTTTTTTATTGAAGATAACAAAACCGGTGAGCTTTTCTGTTTTTATTTGTGTGTGCGAAATTTTTTGCTTTTTGTCTTTGCCTCCCCCTTGTCCCGTTAGGATTTTAATCCGCTTGTGTGTGAGAAAAAAACGGGCTCGTTTATTTTTTGGTTATGCTTGTGATCTGAGCGAACATTTGTTTTTTTCTCAGGATTTTTATTTAGGTCGGGATAATTCAAATTATTACCTTTGTTATTTCATACAAGATTGAAGTACACACTCTCATTATCCGTAAAAGACATAAACACGCGCCTTTTTTATCCATAAAAGACTAGATAAAGAAAAAAACACGCGCCTCTTTTTTATCTAGGTAGACGAAGCACGCGTCTTTGATATAACTTAACCTATTTTCCCGTGTCAAACCTCCGTCCGTCCGTCGGCCGATGTAGCGTTTTTAAACACGTGGCCGTTCTATAAGATAAGGAATATCGATAATACCAACTAAACTACTTTTTAGAAAGTTAAATACCCGAGGATTCGACTAAGTTTTATAAATTGCATATCAATAAATCTAAAAATTAATGTAGCAGTCATGAAATGTCGACACTGTTAATTTTTGTAAAAGGAAAAATATTTAAAAGATAGATATCTTTCCAAATTGACAATTTATTTAATTTTGGCCAAAATTAATACGTGAAATAAATCTACAGTCTTACATGTTAAAAAAAATTAGCTAATTTCATTGTTTTTTTGGACAAATCCAATAGTAATGGTAATAGGTTGAAACTAGAGCTTTGAGCTCAAACCAAAAAAAAAAAAAAAAAAGGGAATTCAGGAAAAGACCGATTTTGAAAATTAATAGTAATGATAAATGGTCGATGAATTGACTAGTTTACCTTTCAAAATCTTTTCGAAAAACTGAACCAAGCTCTTTAAGGATATCCGAGGTCTGAGTTGCTCGGCCAAATTTTTCAAAAGCAACTCGCGAACTTTCACGCACAATACTGCAACCCGCGAAGCTAGCTAGTATCGGTATCTCGGATGCAGTAATTGATTGATCATGTCTAGTTAAAAAGGAAAGAAAAATTTAAGATTTTCTTATTTTGACGGTTGAGAAAGTCTATATTTACTTGAACGTACTCCCATAATCCTGCTTGATAAGCTTTTCCCCAAGACAAGAATGTGGAAATGATACCAGATAAAAGATCTCCTTGTCCCCCGCATCTTTTTAAGCCGCCAGAGGCTTCACAATGAAGTACTGAAAGAGAATAATAGTTTTTATATCCAAAGCACATATATATATATCTCTCTCTCACTCGCTATATCTCTCTGAATTAAGATACAAAGAAATCCCATACTTTGCTCTCCATCTGAAATCACATCAACTTTTCCCTTTTGAACAATGGTCACACCACCTAAAGCTTGACTCAATCTTTGTGCAGTTTCACCTTTTTGACTTTCATCAAATCCTACATTCTAATTAGAAATTTTTAGTTGATGCAACAATTAAAAAATAAATGACATCAAATTCTTCTTAACATTACCAATGCCTCACAAAGCCGCTTAAACTCGTTAACATTCGGTGTCAATACTGCTTTTTTATAATTTTGGATAACGTCAGGATGGTTTTGGACGAGGAATAAAGCATCCTTTTTCGTTTAGGTTGTTTGAATTTAAATCAAATTTAAATATGAACAATTTTATTCAAAAATCTTCATCAAATTTCACATACCGCGTCAAGAACTATTGATAAATCTTTTTCTTTGGCTTTTGTGATAATTCCTCGCGCGCATTCTTGCATAAGATTATCTCGCGATAGGCCGGGACCAACAACTATTACATGCATCCGTGGAAAAAGGTCTGCCACCTTTGTCACGATTTGTTGTGGTGTTTGAGAGGAATCTTTCCTTTTAAATGTGAATCGATTTTTTTAATTTGAAGTTTCGGGCTTAAAAATTTTAATTCCTTCGATCTTAAATGGTTAATTAAATTCTATTTTTATATATGTAATTTTTGCTTACTAACTCGGATGTGCGCATATATGGATATACCATCAAATCTAGTTTATTAATTTATTTAAAATTAGATCATGATATAATTTAATTACATAAAACTAGAGATTTCATATCACCTGGCATATAACTCTAAAGTCACGACTCGTAAGCATATAAAGAATAATGGCTTTATCGTAATATAAAAAATCTGATGGACAAATTCGTTGCATACCTTAATGGGCACAGCTGCTCCAGGCACACATACGACACTACTCAAATCGGCACCCTACCAATTAGACATTCTAGCTTTTCAAATTCGCAAAATCAACTGGATCTGATTTGATTTGAATCACTTACAATCTTCAAGGCGGACATTGCACTAAAGTAAGGTGCACCAGTATATCTAGCGAAGACATTTAAATATTTATCTAGCTAATTCTTTGGTGAAAACACATTTTTACGTAAAAAATATAAAAATTTACTCCTCTGAGCCACCAATCACGCAGATCCTACCTAATAAAATGGTCATGATTTTAAATTTTAAACGTCGTGGCTTAATACCCGTTATTTCACACTCTAGTTTACCTGCTTGACCTTTATGAAATTCAGGCGAAAGCGGCGGAATTAACTGTTTCACTTTATTTAGGATTGCATTAAAGTTTTTAGTAGTCATTGTTGGGAAATTTCAAAAATTCACCCAGATCGACATAATGCACTTGCCATGCGCTGATATCATGTGCAAAAAAAATTCGGATTTTTTATCTTGCATAAAGCACGAGATATTCTAGAACTTTCCAATTTTTTGCCGGGGTTTAGAAAATTTTCGCATATAATTGATTGACGCGAGCGTAAAGTGAGGGAGGAGCAATCAATTTGACTTGAAACATAGTTTTTTTTTGCGGATTATTGAGAAACGGGAACCTCACTGCTTATTTCCAAAGATAGCAAGGTATGCCATAGATCTTATTCATTTTATTCATATTTGACGCATATTTGAATCTTGATTAATTGGGAGCCAGCATCCGAACTCGGGTACTCTCCTCGCTGCCCAACATGAAAGCAGATAATGCGAGATTTGACAACGGTCTCGAGTGTAACCTCCACCATAAAAGCAGAACATTAAAGAAGATAGCGATAAAAATTATAATAACCATCATGATGTTGAAACAAAAAATCTAGAGCCACTATCATCATCACCCCGTCTACATTGCACCCCTTTTTACTTTTTTTTTAAT
>CAJVPS010001671.1:0-14512 GCA_910591765.1 Ambispora leptoticha | reverse complement strand
GGAGTAAATTATCAGGTAAAGGTTTCAAACTATTTTTATTAATTTCCTTGATATCAATTTTGGAAGAGCGAGTTCACAAAACAATAATTCTTTTTAATTTGAATATTTGCCTGCTTGTTGTTAATTGGTTGTGGGATAATCAATTCGTTTGCTAATAATAATTCATTATAAAGGAACATGTGACCGAATATGGAGTGCACTGGAATTTTTTCTTTACGTTAGGATTTCTGCCGATTTTCGTTACACTTTGTCGTACTCTGCAAAAATATATTAGATTCTCGTTGGTTGGATTTGGAATCGGATTAAGTTCGTATATAGATAAAATCACACTTAGTTTTTGTTTGCTACAATAAAAATATTAATTGAATAAGAATAGTATATCAATATCTTTTATCTAGATATGGACTTCAAAATTATATTCAATACGCGTCGCGCACAAATTTAATTAGCGCGAATAAAGAAGGCATATGTAGTTTCTTTGGTAAGTTTAAACTATATTCCATATAGATAAAGAATTAGCGCGCTACTAAGAGAACCTAATGGAAACTTTTCACCAAAACATCAGGTTATCTTGCTATCTTTCTGATCGCTCTCGACACTGGTCACTACGTACTGCCCGCAGATCCCTACTATGCATTCCGCGAAAACCGACAGAACAAAAAACCGAAACCGGGGAAACTTGCTCTGATCTTATTCTCGTGGTCTTGCGTTTGGTGGCTAGCGTTCCTGATGACGATGGCACTGCGAATACAAGTATCACGCCAGATGGCAAATTTATCGTATATCCTCTGGGTGACTGCCTTCAACACAACATTTTTGTTGCTTTTTCAATTGGTCGAATTGTATTTCTTTCCGAATTATTGGAAAACGGGGGTTAGAACTTTGCCGCAGGTGATGGAGGCTGTTAATGCAAATGGACTGGCGGTGTTTTTGCTGGTATGTCCCTTTTTTTAACTAATCCATAAATCTATGAACATTAGATTTTATTTTTCAATCCTCATTTAATTTTTTTCCACTTTAGGCAAATGTTTTAACTGGATTAGTTAATATTTGTTTTAGAACAATTTACGCATCGGATTTTGTGGCGGAATTAATTCTTTCTGTTTATCTTTTTGTTATTTTATTGGTTGCTATTTTTTGGCGGCAGAAAGGATGGCGCATCAAATTATGATTTAGAATTGTATGCTTTTAGATGTGTTTAGATTTTTTAGATTTAGAATTTGGACATAATGATAACGACAACCTTCTTCAAACTAAAAAGAGATCAAGAGCATGGACAATGCCTAAATTAAATTATTCGTCAATGCAATATGCGTCGACGCTGTCGTGTAATCAGCGAAATTTTAATAAAAATTATCTAATTCGTCTCGACTTGCTTGTCTTGCAATTCCTAAAATTTATCGACGACAATGTCCACTACTATCGATTACGGAAAGATTAAACAATTCGCTGCGCGTTATCCTAAACCTAATGGCGTGTCTTTTTCTTATGGAACAGCCGGTTTTCGCACAAAGTACGTGTTTTCTCTAGTAGGGCGTTATTTTACACGTACTTTGTCGCAAATCTGTTCACTCATTTTTCATCATATTAGGGCGGAACTCTTGGACTCGGTAATCTTTCGTGTTGGCATCTTGGGTGCGCTCCGTTCAAAGAAACTTGATTCAAAAACTATCGGTGTCATGATAACTGCATCACATAATCCGGAAGAAGTAAAAATATCACAATTTTTGATCACAAATATTTAATGTAGCAACTAAATCTAAGATATGTTTTAAAAAAATAAAGGATAATGGTGTCAAGCTTGTGGATCCATACGGTGAAATGCTCGAACAAAAATGGGAGATATACGCAACTCAATTGGCAAATGCACATAATGCCGATGTGTTAGTAAATGTTATTAAAGATATCGTAACCGTAAATGATATCGATCCTACGAAAGAGTCCACGGTGGTATATGCTCGCGATACAAGGTATTTGCAAAAAATATCATGTAATTCTCTTTAAAATTTTTATCAAATTTTTCTTTGACACGTAATGTTTCATCTACAACAACGAATATTAATAAGACCAAGCGGCGTAAGACTGGTAGAAGCTCTTGAACATGGATTGAAGGCAGTTAACGCCAATCTAGTGAACTTTGGAATAAAAACTACACCTCAACTTCATTATGTCACTCGATGTTACAATACTCTAGGTACCGAGGCTTCATATGGTGAACCAACAGAGGAAGGCTATTACAAAAAACTTGCGATCGCTTACCGTAAGATTGTGGTAAGCACTGAAATTGAGACAGTTTAGCAAGGAATTGTTGGTTTCAAATAATCACAATTTTGTCTCTATATCAGGAAGGTTTGCCGCGACTTCCTAAAATTAAAGTAGATGCAGCGAACGGTGTAGGTGCACCGAAACTTAGGGAACTCGCGAAATTTATTGATGAGGATATTTTAGATGTCGAAGTTATCAATGATGATATTGATACGAGGGGAAAATTGAATTTTCAGGTAAGAATAATTGCTAGATTTGATATGCTGTTATTCTAAAGAGATTAAATCGTGTATTCTTTCTTAATTATGGCAATTAGTGCGGCGCAGACTTTGTAAAAACTCAACAAAGGGTTCCACTTGGCTTAGTTTTACCAGCTGAACAGCGAGCTGCTTCGCTAGATGGTGACGCTGATCGAATAGTTTACTACTATAACGACTCGGACGGTACATTTAAACTTCTGGATGGTGACAAGATCGCCAGTTTAGCTGCTGGTTTTATCATGGAATTGATAAAGGCATCAGGTCTCGAAGAGATCAATGTCGGTGTTGTTCAAACTGCATATGCTAACGGAAGCTCTACAAATTATCTCACAAAAGTTTTGGTAAGTTAATGTTTAACATAAATAGAATTTTGAATAATTTCTTTTTGTTATTAATATAAATAAATACATTCGAAATCATAATGCAGGGGGTTCCCGTATCTTGCGTTTCTACAGGGGTAAAGCATCTTCATCATGAAGCTGAAAAGTATGACGTTGGTGTATATTTTGAAGCTAACGGTCATGGGACTGTTTTATTTAGTCCAAGTTCACAAGCCAGAATTCGTAAAGCAGAAGGGTAAAGAAATTATGACTTTATGAAATTTGTTTGCCAATGATTGGACACCTAAATTTCCCATTCTTCCAATATAGAAAAACGCCAGAAAATATTAGTGCATTAGAGAAATTACGTGCTCTGATCGATCTAATTAATCAAACCGTCGGTGATGCGCTTTCCGACTTGTTACTCGTTGAAGCAATTCTCACGTATCGACGATGGACGCCTAAACAATGGGATCAAGCATACACCGATCTGCCAAATCGTTTGGTAAAAGTTGTGGTAAGTACGCAGAACGCAAATTTTAACTTAATCGTTACCGTTACTTTTAAGAAAGCATATGGAAATTATTTCAACTCTTGTGTAAATTAAAGGTTTCAAATCGGCACATTTTTAAAACCACCGATGCCGAAAGAAAACTACTTGAGCCCAAAGGATTGCAAGAAAAGATTGACCTATTGGTGCAACAATACAAAGACGGACGATCTTTTGTGCGGTAAGTTTCCTAATTAAATGTCATCATGTGTTGATCATCTTTATAATCCACGTTTTTTTCATTTATTATAAAAAAAGTCCATCTGGTACCGAAGATGTCGTGAGAGTATATGCAGAAGCAGCCACTCGCCATGGATGTGACGAGCTTGCATTCAAAGTTGCTGGACTTGTGTATGACGAAGCAGGTGGAATCGGCGGACGACCAACAGAATTTTTGTAAAACAGGAAACAAACAATGGATACGCTAGAATTTATTTAAATAGTTGTTAAACAAAAAAGATGTAAGCGGAAAATTAACTTAATTACTCATTTTGGAAAATTTTGGTTAAATTAAAAGATGCATTATTAGACATAATCTCTTGGCTTTTTGCAAATATGCTCAATTCCCACATGCATTGTATCACGTCACAAACCCCAGAACGTATGAATTTCGCATGATAATAACCGCTATAAAACGAGGTAATGTAGGGTGAACTTCCCACCATGGTCTGACAGATTTTTTACACATATTGATGCCATGATGATTGCAGAATGCATAAATCTTTTCCTATTGTGGTAAGACGGAGAAATAAATTTTCTACCATCTAAATGCAAATTTTTAGGTTTTCGTTTTTTCCCTTTCGTATAAAATAAAGTGGGGGTCGAATTTTTTACAATTTTGACACATTCTATCACTTTCCGTGTTTTGTGTAGTTTTTTTCGTGACATTGTTCCCATCTCCGAAATACAAGCTATTATCGAACCATGGATTCTTTGAAACCTCGAACTGATGGTGGTAGTCGTGCACACACCACTTCTGCCTTTGTAAAGTATCTAGATCAATTTTGTTTCCTATCTAGTCAGTTAGCAGCTAGTCAATCAGTCAATCAAATAAATTAGACATGTTTTGAGACCGATCCTTTAACCGCAATTTTTCATTAGCATTTCTGCATTCATCTAAAATTTCTAAAATTCTATATATGATTTGACTTTTCAATAGCGAATCATATGAAATGAGAAAATGATTACACATCAATGATAAAGAATTCTTTGATATATTAATGCTATTAAATCAAAATATACTCATTATTCGCATCTTGGCCAAATACTTTACATCTAGGACTTTCAAAGCTCCAGTTTAAGTGTCGCTGCAAAGACCATGCAGAGAGAGTTAAAGAAACTTGTGAATCAAACTGATGCTCAGCACCGACGTGTAATCAAATTTATCATTCATCAATATTGTGCATTTACGGCTTTTTTTAACCTACTTCTCAGAGATATTTTACTAAAATATATGTGTATTTAGGCTTTTCAAAATGAAATGGACAACTTTTACTACTTGTTCACTCGATATTTGGGTGAGAATAAAGGTGCCAAACTGTAAGCTTTGAGTTTTCCTTCTTGATCTAATAAAAAAATAAACGAGTCGAGATTAATTTGATTTTAATAAATCAGCGACTGGGGCAAAGTAAAGGAGCCAAGTCCAGAACAAATCATTCCATACGATTCGATACCTCAATGTGAAGACCCCGTACATCTCGACAAATTGGCTGTCCTGAAACTGAACGGTGGACTGGGCACAACCATGGGATGTGTTGGTCCAAAAAGTGCTATTGAAGTGAGAAACGGAATGACATTCTTGGATTTAAGTGTTAGGCAGATCGAGGTACCTAAAATACATTAAAAATCAATTTAAATTAACTTATGTCATATTAATAGAATGCTTGCTTGTATTTATTAAAACAATGCCAATCAATCAGTTTCTCAATTCAAAACATAATGTCGACGTACCATTTATACTCATGAATTCATTCAACACTGACGAAGAAACCAAACGTATCATTCAAAAATACGAAGCACATAAAATTAACATCAAGACCTTTAATCAATCCCGATATCCCCGGATCAACAAAGAATCATTGCAACCTGTGCCTCGTTCTCCTGATTCGGACATTAGTCAATGGTAAGTATTCTTTTCAATTGGATGAATGAATGAATTGTTGATATATAAAAAAAAATGATAGAAATTAATGATCAGGTATCCACCGGGTCACGGAGACTTGTTCGATTCATTATATAATTCTGGCTTATTAGACCAACTGATTGCTGAAGGAAAAGAATATCTTTTTGTATCGAACGTGGATAATTTGGGAGCCGTAGTTGATTCAAGAATACTTCAACACATGGTAGAAACGAATGCAGAGTTCATTATGGAAGTAACCGATAAAACAAAGGCCGATATCAAAGGTGGTACTCTGATCAACTATGACGGAATAGTGAGGTTACTTGAAGTGGCACAAGTTCCACCGGAACACATTCAAGACTTCAAATCTATTAAAAAATTCAGAATTTTCAACACAAACAATCTATGGATGAATTTAAAAGCGATCAAACGTGTGATCGAAGATCGAGAACTCGCACTCGAAGTTATCGTCAACGAGAAAAGAATGGAATCTGGTGAAGTAGTAATTCAATTAGAAACTGCTGTTGGTGCCGCCATCAAACATTTCAAGAATGCACACGGTGTCAATGTTTCAAGAAATCGTTTCTTACCTGTAAAGTCCACTTCTGATCTTTTCCTTGTCACGTCGGATTTATATTCGTTGAATCATGGTGAACTGGTGATGAATCCTAAACGTTTGTTCCAAACGGTTCCGTTGGTGAAATTGGGAGACGAATTTAAAAAGGTTAGTTTTTCCTTTTCATTTTACTTTACATTGTATCGAGCATTGATCAGAGTAAGAAAGTAATGTGTTGTACATGTGACCTATTCAATACTACTTCGCCAATCATTCAGGTCGCCAATTTTTTATCACGATTTCAATCCATTCCGCATATTCTCGAGCTCGATCATTTGACGGTCACTGGAGATGTTACCTTTGGTGCTCATGTCCAGTTAAAAGGCACGGTTATCATCGTGGCAAATCACGGTGCCAGAATCGATATTCCACCCGGTTCCATTTTGGAGAATAAAGTATTATCAGGGAATTTACGTTTACTTGATCATTGAAAAAAATTGGGCCGATTTTTGCTTTATTTATTTAATATTTATTTTCACCAATGACTGGTTAATTGAATTTAATTTGAGCAGTTTCTTTTAAGTTAATTAATGTAAAACACTTTTAATATAAAATTTGAAATAAGACTAGTCAGTTATCATACTTCGGATCCATCCTTAGTAATGGCGAGTCTAGTAACAGTAATCACATTTCTAACTTCTGTCATTAATGGCAATATCCATCATCATTCTGCTACACTACGCTAATAACAATTCACCAATCCAGCATCCTGCGGTTCAAATACTCGTCATAGAATTTAATGTAGTACGCTGTGAATATCTTTATTCATTGTCTAGGGAAAATATTTTTCACATTATCCGAATTCAAAAGTGGTCTTTGAAATTTACTAAGTACGAGCAATATTCATAACATGAAGATGATTAACTTGATGTAACCCTTCAATGACCATTAAAAATGGCAAGGATGCATTAATTATTTTTGTTACGTTTTCCCTGTATTTTTACTCTTTTAGAATCAACTTTTGAGGCATCCAGAAACATTCGATATAAAATCGCAAAGATCCCTTCGTTAAATGACGGACCACCAGTATTTCCCGAGAAATATAAAAGGCTTTCTATAGGGTCTTATTTAAAAGTTCTAAATAAAGATAAGACTATACAGGATGTGTTCATAATTTGATAATAATGTATATCGATATTATCGATATTGATGTGATACGTATCCAATCAAATTATCCAACAATCGATTTTCCATTGCGTCAGTAAAATTAGTAAAAAGACAAGTGCAAATGAGCGTTCTTCGTCGATTTAAAGCCACCGATTTGCTTCGTTTGAATAACATGTATGTAATAACAATATATTATAACGTTTCTAATTCTTAAAAAAAAAAGAATTGAGAAATTGCGGGAAAAATTGATATTTAATTTGTTTTAATACTACTTATACTTTTATTTTTATTTTTGATTTCGCCTATCAACGCCATATTTTTGATTAATCAAATCCGCTAAAATTGACAATTAAAAAACCAAGCAACCTCGATTTTCTCACAGAGACGGTAAAGTTGAGAAAAAGAATAAAATCATTTGTCAAATATATCTAGATCCCTAAAATCAAGCAAAAAAAAATAAAATAGTACGGCATCACATTTTACCTATCATATCTCGCAAGATGGCCTGAGCTTTTCTGCGTGCAAGAATCACCGAATGGCAAATTAATGGGTTATGGTATGATGTTTCTTAATAGTCGTAACGTCAGTCTCGTTCTTTTATTCATATTGAACGCGTTGATATAGTCATGGGAAAAGCTGAAGGACGAGGTAAAGAATGGCATGGACACGTGACAGCTATCACAGTTGCTCCCGCGTATCGACGAATAGGTCTTGCGGAAAGAATGATGCAGTTATTAGAAACCGTTTCAGATAAGACGCAAGTGAAATTCATTTACTCTCTTCAATAAGAAAAATCCATAACCTGACTTTGGTTATCAATAATTTCTTTGCAGATACAAGGGATACTTTGTTGATCTGTTTGTACGCGTTTCTAATTCGGTAGCAATAAAAATGTACAAAAAATTTGGATATACGGTTTATCGACGTGTTTTGGGATATTATTATTCGTCAGGCGATAATGAGGAAGATGCGTTTGGTGAATAATATATTTAAAATATTATTGTTAATAGTAAAATCATATTAATTGCACATTTTTTATAGATATGCGAAAACCATTATCACGAGATGTTGAGCGGCAGAGTATCGTGTCAAATGGTGAAAGCAGAAAAGTGAGACCGGAGGACCTGTAAAGTTTCACATAGCAAGAAAAAAAGGATGATGGTAGCCACGTTATTTTATTTTATTATATATATATTGAAAATCAAAGGGAGATTAATCATCAAAAATTAAAGCCAAATATTATGTTTTCGAATAACATTAAATTTTCATATTCATAAATATATATATATATTTTAACATATCAAGTGAAATACGGATTCGACGATTTTAATCGGAATTATTGATGCTCGCGCATCGAGGATTATAAAGGCGATTGGGATGAATATGCTCTTAATTTATTAGTACAAAAAAAGTCTCGAGGCAAAGGCTGATGCATTTTCTAAGTGTTACCATCAACTTTCATTGATTTTTATGATTGTATTCCGTTCATTGTGTTATTCAGGAAACTCAGTTTGAAATACAAATGTTCTTCGACCAGCTTTCATCTTGCTAATCAGCACATCTTTATCGAAACCCCATGGTCCACATCCTATCGCCACCAAAACCCTTAACGATCTTAAATCTAAATCGAAGAAAAAATTATAAAAATCTTTTCCCGAAAAAAAGGTGATAAAACAAAATACCATACCTCTTGTCCAATTCACACGATCCAACAATACTTGCCCAAGGACCCAATCACAAAAAGACAAATCCAAAAACAAAAGATTAATGAGCCCTCTTGACAGAATACTTAATGCAAGAGGCCCATTATCACTTAATGAAGTGAAATTATTGAAACATCCAGCGATTGACAAATGTGTTAAGAGTGGTAATGTTGTGACAAGTAATGTGCTCACTTGTGCTGAGTCTATGTTTGGAATGAAAGATAAATTCAGACGACGCAGATTTTGTAGAGTGCATATATACTTTGTGGTTGAGGTTGATAGTAGGGGCGGTGATTGATGGATTACGAGTACTTCTGAAGATGATGACAAAATGTTAATATCAATAACGCTGATGCTCTTTTCGGTTATGTTCAATTAAATTATAGAAATACCATCATCCTCCAAAATTTTGTTATTTGCATTAGAATCATTATTAGATTTATCATCATTATCATCATCAATAAGTCTTTCCCAATTATCTGCAACAATTTGCTCTTCATCTGCCTCTCCTTTATAGTTACTCCTATTTCTCTTTTTAGGAACTTTCCAGAACGCTTCTTTTAAGCGCTCAAACGATATCGTACTATTCGCGAGATCCAGCTCTTCATATTCCAGATCCTGAGCAAATAATGATAGCAACTGATCATCCAAAGGATGATGCAAAGTTGCCAAGGAGAGTATCTTTTGTTTAAGATGAGTTGGTATTTTGGAAAAGTATGAATGCGATTTATAACTAATGATATTGAGTGTGACAATTTCTGCACAGATGTCAGCGAGTGATGGTTCTCCACTTTTGTTTAAGGGACCTAACCATGATATTATAGAATATTAATATGTATATTTTTTATCATGGGTGTAAATACTGATAATTTGTTTCTTCAACTCGAGATAGAAAATAATAATTGCCGCGGCTGAAGCTGATGCTGAAATTCATGTGATCTTTAACTATATAACTTTATATGTAACCCTAATCCTAATCTTAAAGAGCATTAACCAGGTGTACAGATATTTTCGGTGTAGTTATTTAATAAAATTAATGTGATTAGTATTATCATCGATCATATAATATAAATTTCAGCATCAGCTATCACAATAATTATAGCAATGAGTGGAAGAATAGAGCCAAGTCTCACCATCCCATACTTGTTTTTTCCTTTCCCGTTCTTTATGTTCAAATTCCTGCTTACCCGCTCGATTTTTATGCCAAACATATTGCCAACTTTTTGGCGGCGCAGGACCAAAAGAAACTCGATCCCTATTAGCAAAAGCCAAGAATTAGTAATCAAAAGATTTCATTAAAATCGGAAAAGAGCCATGAAAACAAGATTATAAGCTAAGAATGGCAAGATAATTACCGGATCACAGCATCAGTGTTATTATCTTGTTCACGTTGTGGTAAAAAAGCATGATCGCCCAATTCATGTTCGATATAGGCAGGAAGTTGAGCGTTTGCAAAAGACGCGTCTCTATTATTATTGTTGTTGTTATTGTTGTTGTTATTTGTCCTAGCAGATCGAGAACTTTCTCGTCGAGATTGTTCTATCAAGGCAGAAACAGATATTTCGTTAGATCTCGAGGAGCAGGAATCACTGCTATTAATTTTTGATGAAGCTACGGAATTAAAAGAGTTTTTTGTGTTGTCGGTTAAGGATCTATATAGTTGTTTGGCTTTTTTTGACCCACTCTTGACCATATCAAAAGAACACGAACATGAAGCGAATGCCAAGCATGATCAATTATATGATTTTGCGTTATTTGTGTGACTAAAAATGTTTGTAATACCAAGCATATATACATATATATTTTTATCTAATCGAATCGAAGCATTTCAAGATAAAATCGCAGCACGCCAAGGTCTAGACAATTACGTAGTTGGCATTGGTTAATTTGTATAAAATGAGTTTGTTGCTGCTGTTAAAAAAGAAGTGTTAAAAAAAAATAGTTCTTCACGTAATATCGATCAGAGATGAGCGCTGGAACTACCAATAGCGGAGCTACGGAATTACCAGAAACAACTCCCGCATTAATTGGACAATTGCTGCAACATAGAAAATTTATTGTAATTTTTTTTCTTTTGTAATTTCGTAATTTTCCAAAAAAAAAAAGTAATATTTCTTATCAACATACAAAAAGGTTAACGAAAACGCTCAAGTCACTCGGTTTGACAGTGAAATAATTTCCCCCAGTTCAACTGTTTTCATAAGAAATTGCAATAACTCGGAATACATTCTCGATGGCGTCTGCACCAAAGTTATGATCGGTTAGTATCTCCTAATAAAACAATTTGACAGCATTAATTGACATATGCCAAATAAATAAATAAATTTTCTTAATCTGGAATATGTGATGGTAAACAAATAAATTTACGATAGAGAACTGCAATAATCTTATCTTGAAGGCTAACAAAAAAATCATTACGTCAACAATTGAAATATGGAAATCACAGAATATCACGCTCAAGGTTTGATTTGAACTTTGTTACAATACGCCCATTTAAAGGAATGCTAAATTTCTTATATGTATAGATTAATTCTCAAGTTCAAACACTTCAATTAGATGAATGTCATAAAGTAAGTGTTGAATATGATTCCGTGGAACATTTTCATTCTATCGTTTGGACCGGGACTAAAGAATTAGAACTGACGATCTTAGAAGGTGGAGAAGGTAATGTATGCGTATGTATGCGATAAATAAAAATAAATTGTGTAACATTATTTAAATTCCTTCAAATTCCAGTAAAACACGAAATTAAAACAACACAGGAATCAGATAACCCAGCTCAATCTATCATTAGATTGATTAATGGAAAATTCGCTGATGAACGGTTAATTCGTGCCGAGAAAGGATACCCGATAACCGAGCGGGAATTGCAAGAATGGAAGGAAAAAAATAATATTGCTTAGTCAATCTTTTAAGCTTCCTCTTTTTTTTTTATTGGTATCTCTCGTTAATTTGTATCGTCTTTGTCAATTCCATTCGGATAATTACCCATTTCTTGATAAGTGATAAAACATAATAAAAAACCTTAACACGAATCTATAATAAAGAAACCATCATGCTACAAGCCCTCATTTATTATTATCGGGCACGGATAAATGTCAACATTTAAAGTTCATCTTACCAAAACAATCGATTCATTCACACACGTACACAGCAATAACTCGTTTTGTTCCATTATGATTATCCATAGAAAATTGTTTTTGTACCTTATTATCACACAATACTGGACGATACTGCACATGATAGTGTTTTTGTGTTATCTCTTAACCTTTTAATTTTTTTAAGAAGTTACACATTCAATATTGTCGTCGTCGTGGACGTTGATCCAACTATTCATCGTGTTTTTTAGAGACTATATATGATAAGAGGTAAAAATCGTAATCCTCGTGTACATGTTTATTTTTAATTTATTCATAAGCTCTTCTTCAATGATATATATATATATATATATATATCATTGTGTTTATTAACTCATTTCTTTATTAAAAATTAAAACAACGGTGATGTTTATTTTTCTGAAACTGTGTTCTTTTAAATTCTGATTCATCGTCGGCGAATATTATTTCATTTTATTGTTGCAAATCATAATTTAAAGATATTGATGAAATCAGCAGTTCGATTACGAAATTCCATTGTTTTTGTTTATTTATAGCATTATCGTTATGGTAATATCGATATTTCTAGTAAAATCTAGTCGCCAAATCATATCGATTTTTCAGGCGAGTACCGAATATTGTGTGATGCTTGTCTTTTGACTTTTTTATTCTCATACTACCAAAAGGAAAGATTCGCGTTTAGAGAATTTTCCGATCGAAATCGGGAGAAAAAGGTATATAAGGTAAATCTGATTTTGATTTTCCGTTCAAAAATAAACTGATGATTACAATGGATAAGAAAAAAAAAGCCCCCATAAATGATTGATAAACTAAACTAAATTTAAATTAATTCTACACTAAAAATAAAGAAATCTTTCTAATAATAGTAATAAAAAAATAAATTGAATGAACAGATTTTATCATCATACATGGTCTTATCCTTTTTAAGTTAGGCAATCAAATCATTCAAACAGATGCAGGTTAAGTATCAATCAATGACAAAATAGAAATTCTTAAGTATTTAAGAGAGGTAAATAGAATTATTCTTGATGATAATGTTTATTGGCTAAAAAAAACATGGAGACACGCATATTCGCTTAATTTTGTCACCACTTACATCATCATCATCACCAGTTAGTTTAATAACTGGTATGTTAACGTTAATGAACAATATTTATATTTGATGATTCACCGATATTTTATTATCAACAACAACAACAACAACAACAACTATTATTTATTTTTGTTGTGTGTTTAATAGAACTGCAAACATGCGAAACAGAAAAAAACCTTTTTTGTGTTTATTAAGTATATATCTTTATATATATATATATATATATATAAAATATCTGCAGAAATTGATATTATCATAAGATTTTAAATTGAATGCACACGGTGCATTCATAATGCATGCACTCTTAGTCTTTCTCTCTTGGATGTCGTTACGCCTAATTCATCTCCTGGCGTCTGTTTCATACATGATTGTCACTCACATCATCCCCTCATTTTCACTATTGCGTGTTGCACCTAATTTTTTTTATTTATCTATTATACACTAGTTTTGCATTGCAATTCAAAGAAAATAATGCGAAATGGGCGCAGCACCGATTAAATTATTTATTTCTATTAAGAGTAAAAAGTAAAAAAACCTATCACTAACAACACACACATTTTCGAGTCAAATTTTTACTGTATAGCCAAATAGTATTAGTTTTTTTTTTTTTGCTGTTCGTTCGTTTCTATCTTGTCCATTACAATTAATAATAACTAGATTGGAGGTGTAGTGATAGAAAAGTTTGAACGTATTTTGGCGCGAAGCTATTGAATATAAAATAATCCCGCTAGATTTATATCGTTCCATGCATTGTTAAATAAAGAAGAACGCTATCCATTTATTATTCCAAAAAATGATGAAAATTATAACCATGACATTAACAACAGTGACGACAACACGAAACAGAACACACTCCTCGATACGAGCGATTAAATTAGTAAAAGGACATTTATCATTCCTATTAACATTACTAATATTCTCGAATATAACAACAATAACCATAAATGCTCAAGGGCTCGATAACATACCGTTGCTTGCTGCCCACTCGGCCGCAATGGTTAAAAACAATATGGTGATATTTGGTGGAATTGAGATTTCAAATGGGATTGGAGACATATATAACAATTATAGCGTAGGTGGCACGAACCAACTTTATGTATGGAATGCGGATGCGCATCAGTGGTCTGCTCCGAAAGTACAGGGTTCGATACCTTTAGCGCAAAAATTTGCTCCGGCTGTGACAACCCAAAGTGATAATATAATAATGGTGCAACTGACAAATGCTAATAGTGCAGCAGAGAGTCTTGTCAAACTTGATACATCAGGTTGGACTTGGGTTACAGCACCACCAGCTCCGCCATGTAAGTTGTATAAGTGAATGGGGAAGGGAGGGAAGAGTTTATATCATTTATTTATTATT
>CAJVPS010001670.1:0-14513 GCA_910591765.1 Ambispora leptoticha | reverse complement strand
TTTTATAAAAGATATATAATAAAAATTTTTATATTTAAATAAATCCCAATATCTAATAACTTAATTAAATAAGACAGCATTAAAATTTTATTTTGAAAAAATAATCTATTAATATTTATCTGATGTGCCAATTTTTTTGCACTGGACCATATTTAAATTATATAAGAGATCAAATATATACTGGAATTTGAATATTTATAATAGATAAAAAACTTTGAAATCTAATATTATATGATTTTTCAAATAGATAGATCTAAATGTTTATTTAATTTTTCTTAGTTATATAATAATTTTCAGCTTTTCAATATGTATTTTATTAACCTGATTTGTCAAGATATCATTTCCAAAGTTTTGAAAGCTTTTAATTTTTTTATACAAAATTAAAATAAACCTATTGCATTTAATTACATAGTTATTAAATTCTTCTAGCTTTGGTAAATTCAATTGTTAATTATGTAATATCTTTTTTAGAGTTGTTAAATCAAAAAATTTATTTTTTCAAAAAAAGATCTAATCTTCCTAAATGCAAGGTCCAAATATATACTTAACCTTGATAATGTAATTTTTCTTATCGTTATTGTTTTCTAAATGCGCGGTATCAAAAATTGATCGTATGTCTTTCTTTGATTATTCAGAAAAAAATGAATTGTATTCAATTTTTCTAAAAACTGATCTATCGTTATACACTATCTGTTTTTGTAATTGTATTATCATACCAATCGAAGCAAAATTTTGCGACATGGTGTTTGATATAAAAAAAGCCGGCAAACAGATTTCTTTATTTTCTCTGTTGGTTTTTAATTCTAAAATCGACTTTTAATTGTTCTCAACTAGAAACAACGCATAACATTTTGAATAAAAATGAAAAAATTTATAGAGCATTTTTTTGTCGCTGCAATAAAAATTTCCCTTGTTTTCTTACTTTTTTCCGATTATTGTGCTGGAACGGTAGACGCGGTGAGGATTCAAAAGCGATGGGATTATAATTCACAAGCTCTGCAAATATGTTTAAAAAGTGTCGCCGGAGATGTTGTTTATCCTAGTGACCCCAATTACACAGTATTAGTTCAAGGCGTTAATACAGATATAAAAAGATGTGAGTACAAAGTCAATTCTGTTAGATTGTTAACCCGAAGTTAGTTCTAGAAATTGAACATAGCTAATATTGATTTATTGTTTTTCGAAATAGATCCTGCGGCTTTATTGTATGCGGCAAACGAGAATGATATAAAAATTGCAATATATTGCGCGAAAATTCTCAAAATACAAATTGTCGCACGTTCTGGAGGTATAAGAAATTATTAACATGAAGTATAACTTTTCATGGTAATTTCACTCGTACCAAAACTAAATTCGTATCAATTTTTTTTACTAATAGGACATTCATTTGAAGACTACTCTCTTGGCGGAAACGATGGTGCACTCGTTGTTGACTTGAAAAACTTTTCCGATTTAATTATCGACACTAAGACACAAACTGCTATAATTGGGACTGGAAATAGACTCGGTCCTATATATTATAAACTTAGTCAACTCGGATACATTATTCCAGCCGGTACTTGTCCAGCAGTTGGTATCGGTGGTCATTCTTTAGGTGGCGGTTTTGGCTTATATTCTCGAGAATTCGGTTTGGTTACTGATCATATTCTTTCGATTCAAATAGTCAGCGCAAATGGAACAGTCTTAACCGCAAATAATGTTTCACATCCCGATTTATTCTTTGCATTGAGAGGTGCTGGAGGAGGCAATTACGGAATTGTTACTAGAATCAAATTTAGAATCAACCCTTATTCAGGAAATGTTACAGTTTTTACTTTTCAGTGGCCGAACACAACAATTGCTCATAAATTTATTCCTGCGATGGAAAAATTTTCCGCTCATGGCACCAGGCGTATAACGACAAAAACTAAATGGGCTAAAGACACATTTATATTTAATGGCATCTTTTTAGGACAACCGTGGGAACTTGATAAAGAATTGAATGAATGGCTATCCACGACTCCTGATTATCAAGTCGTGAAAAATGAATCACAGACATTATTTGAATCCGTATATGATTTTTCTGACCAAATGACTATTCAAGATGTCATTAACCCTAAACTAGCATCATATTCTTTCAAAGCTAAATCTTTTTTGATCGATCAAAAAGGTTTATCCGATGAAGGAATCGCTTTCATGGACAATTTTCTTAGCAACGTTAATAAGGATTGCAATGTTTTTTCTTTGATGGACATTTTTGGCGGAGCTGTCGCTCAAGTTCCTAAAAATGCTACTGCATTTGTTCATCGCGACGTATCATTCGGTATTCAAATGTTATCAGCATGGGAAAATCCTGATATCGCTAAAGAGTGTAAAGACGCCGTAAATTCTTTTTCTTTAGAATTCCGGTCACGTTATGCATCACCGTTCAGTTATCAGAATTATATCGATATTGATTTGCCAAATTACTTGTACGCGTATTATGGTGAAAATCTGAATAGATTAATAGAGATAAAAAATAGATACGATCACGAGAATTTGTTTAATTATCCCCAAAGTATTCCAATTATATAACGCTAAACTTTTAATCCTCTCCTCCTATTACTATACATGTATAAAAAAATCGTCATTTTTATCAGTTTGTACCTGCGTTCTGTGTACGCCGTACCCGCATCGTAGTGGTCCGCAATCGAATAAAAATTGCACAATGATCTGCATGTAGCATGAACATGTATATAATGGAAATTATTTATATCGAAATGTAGAAAAATGGAAATCATTAATAACGATAAAAGCAAAAACAAAGATATCTTTAAAAAATTACCTAATGAGATAATACAAAAGATTCTTGGTCTTTTAAATGCACGAGATATTTTTTCAATTTCCTTGGTAAGGTATTTGTTATCCATTAGCTTATCAAGTTGATAAAAATATTCACAACAGAAGAATGCTCTAGGCGAACAAAAATCTATATCAGCATGTTCAGGATGATTACGTATGGCATTTAATGTGTAAGAATCAATTCAGTGAAGAAAGTATCAATGAAGAGAGAGAACGACTAAGAAGGGTGAATAGCGCACAAACCAACGTTGGACCGGATGCATCAGAATCTTTGTCGTCGATGGATGAAGAGGATTTCGACGAGAACATCAACTGGCAAAGCTTGTATATGAAACTATGTAAGAAGACTTATCTTTAATTATTTAACTGTTATCTTTGTATTCTAATTCATTACTATTCCGATTGTTTACTAAATAGCTCGACCAATGAGTTTTTTGGCGAGAGATCGTGGAGTTGTTTGGTTGGATACTGCGGATGGAGGTACTCATCACTGGAAAACGTTAGATTGTGATGAAAGGTAAAAAAATATTCTTTTTATTACGCTAAAGCCAGCCTGTAATCAAACATTAATAATCTTTTTTTTTTTAAAAACAAAAAAAAAGTGAATATGGAAAAGTTGTTTTTTTGGATTATGTTTGGTGGTTTGATGTAAGTTTCTAAATAACAATAATCGTTTTTTAAATAATTTCGTGTCTCAGTCTAAATCTATTAATTAGGTTTGGGGTATTATCTCAAACGTGCGACCTGGAATTTATGATGTTGTTTGGCGCTTTAAAGTTGATTCAAATTTCAGTCTTCAAAGTTTAAATTTTGTGACTAAAGTTTTCGAAGTAGTAAGTAAAAAAAATGAGACCAACTTTACTATCGTTGCATACCGGATATATTAATATAACTTTATACGTATTTTCTTAGTTTGATGAGGAAATAAGGGAGACAAAGACAACACATTTAGCGGATTCAAGTGTATTTGAACATATTGCTAATGACGGTGGTTGGGTAGAATACTGCCTACCAGATCAAATTACAGTTCCAGAAGAACGAGTAATCGGTTCAGTTCGAATTCCACACTCAGTTGAATGTAAAATTTATAATTATTTGGGATTTATTAAAAGAGGATTGGTATGTGAACTGTTTCTTCAATAATTCATTTGATTAGATAGCTGATTAATATTCTCTTATTTGCAATTAGTGGATTGATTACGTGTGGTTGCGTATTCATCGAGAAAATCGACTTGAGGAGAATGAAGTGAAAGATATTCATCAAGTTGAGGAGGATAAAGTGAAAGAAACTGTTTTGTAAATCATACGTCTATCGTTATTACATGAATTGTCATCTTAAAAAGTAACTGTTTAAATTATAATTTACTGTCAACTCATCTCGATGAAGATTCTTTTCTTTTTATCCTGTGAAGTTTGATGTGTTTTCAATTTCAATATCAGCCGTTGTAAAGGACTGAATTGCCGATACGTGATTTTTTCTTATTATTGACATTAATTTATTATTTCTAATTATGAGTTATTTGTATATCACGCGATTCAAAAAGCAACTTATTCATAATTTTTTTAATTTAATCAGGGGCTAGTGCGTATTCTTGAGTTTATACGGTATTTTTCTTTATAGCTGATAATGGTTATTGATTTTATACCGTTACATGTATTAGCGCTAATAAAAGTCAAATCTGATGAATCATTTGAAATTTTGCCGAGTTCGGCAGCAATACTGACGTAAATAGCAATTACATGTATTTAATTGCGCCCGTATTGTTGCGACATAAATCCGAATTCAACAATTCGGTACTGAATTGCTCCAGAATTTTGACATTTGGACTAATGTTATGAAACTACCTTTTTAAAATAAATGCAGTAGTAATCGAAAGTAACGGACCCCTGTAACTTTTTAGAATGAATATTGAAACTTTCAGCATACATAGTTTAATATAAATCTAGATTCTATGAGTTTTTTTTAATGTTGTAATTACTACATGTATAACCTAATTTAAATAAGAGCTGAATTTTAAAATCAATTTTTTACATAAATAAAAAAATATTAATAAATTAATTATATTAATATTTTTAAATTAAAATTTAATATATTAAGATTTAAGCATTTTTATATTAGTAATAAAAAATTTGACATAATTTAATAAGACAGTTATTGAGAAATTAAATTTTGAATTTATTAAATTTTATAATTTAATACCAAAATCTAAAATTTAATTATTCAACAACTGGCTTATTAAATTATATTAAATTTTTTTAATAATTGTTAATTCTCTCAAAAAGTTTAAAACAAAAATTTTTTAATATAAAAAGTTATAAGAGGTCAGAAACTTTTGCTTATTACTGTATATCTGTATAATTTATATACTAATAAAATGATTTCTGTGTAGTAATTTGATATCTTTAAACTTAGTTGTAATTTAAAACTACTGAATTGATCAAATACAGTAGTATCTGTACCACTCCCATTTATGCAAAAATAAAGTAACTGGCAAAATTTTTTTATTTTAAACTACAAAACTAACTGTAAATTCAAAGACATGACATTGGATTCTATTAGCGCCGCAACCTGACATTCCATACTACCCCAATCTTACGGCGAACTCAGGTGAGAGATGGTTCCATTCCTCCATTAGATTTTTTTTACCTCGCTGACTGTCCTCTTTTTTTTTGATCTCAACACATGCCATACGTTCTTAATAGGATTTTGATCCGGAGACATCGATGGCGCTTATACCATTTTTTTGCTTCCTGATTTTTGCGACTTTCAAATAATATTTATAACCATTGTCTTCTTGCAAAATCTATTCTAATTACCTTCGCTAAAAAGCTTGGAGGAAGAGTCAGGAGATTCTGTTCATAAATTTGCACATAAAATTTGCATCAAAATTCTGTGTAAAGCATACCAGCTTGCCAAATTCAGAGGATGAAAAACATCGCCATACGTGAATTTTTTGCAAATGCTTAATTGTATAGTTAATTTTTTTTCTTCCAAATTGCCAGACTTTTTTTTGCTCAAAATAATTGAAACGTGCTCTCTTCAGTAAAAATAACCCATTTCCAGTTGAAATTCTGATGTTTTCTTGCCCACAATAACTGTTTTCTCAGAAAGCAAAGGCTTGGAAATTTCAGTGAGCTATTTTCCTCCAGCTTCCTGAAGTCGCTTAATGGCGCTCTCATTACTGTTTACATTCAGGGCTTCCATTTTCTGTTGGATTTGGGTACTTGTTATTTCGTGTTCCGTCTTTTCCATTTTCACAATTCGCTTATCTTGCTTCTTCATGATGCTGCGTTATTGGTCAAGCTTTTTTTGATCACTTAGTTCTTCCACTTCTGAACCCAATATGGTACTGCAGATTTGATGCAACCAATGTAGGCCACTATTTTCCTGTAATTACAGTGTGATTCATGAGGATGTTCGTGAAGAAAAATAATCTCAAAATGAGCATTTTTTGTTTATCAATCATTCAATCGCAGTTAAATACGTTATACAAACTTGTGACTTTTAAAATTAATCCTGGAAATTTTGGAAAGGTGTTACAAAAATCTTTGATGATACAGATATTTTATGACCGCGACTAACATTAGTTAACTATGTTACATAACTAAAGCTTCATCTCTCTAGGAAAATTATATACAGAATTTATATGATTTATACGAAATATTACATTATTCATACAGGAATTTATGTAGTCATATGAATAATTATAAACATGTCAGAGATGCATAAGAAATTCAAAAAGTTTCTGTTTGAAATGCATTAAAAATTATGGATCATATATGTGATAAACAGAATATATGAACCATATATATAATGAATATAATATATATAAAAATTATGAATATATCAGAAACTTTATATGTTAGAACTATAGTGGTCAACATAAATATCTGGAATTTATTATGACCAGTAAGATATTTTATTTTTATTATTAACATATGTGAAAATTTTGTATGCATATTCTCAATATTTTTCCTCTCATTTAATCACTATCAAAACATGATTCTTTGTATTATTATTTGAAATTCTATTATAGAAAGTTTTTTTTGATTAATTATAAATTTATCTCTTTTTCTTATGTATAACTTACAAATTCTTGATGAAATTGATATCTGATAAGTAAGAAGACCAATCAAGAATTTGAATATTATGATAATGAAAAGATTGATTATTTTGCCTGTATTAATTCTATTGAAAATATAATCTATAATTTATTATGAAAATATAAAAAAAAATATATTTCAAGAATTTTTTAACATTAAAGTTCTTTAATGAACAAGATAAATACAATTGGTTTTTGCATACTAAAAGTATTTCAAACATAAATCTTATAGATATATTTTTTATATAGTCATAATATTATTTAATTAACTGAATATTTCTAAATATTTTTGAATATTTAAAGAATTATTTTATCAGAAAAAATTATATGAAATCAATTTTAATAAATATATTTCTGTTTTAATATAACAGAATTATAAAAGAAATTTATAATAACTAATAAATATTAAATTAAAGATTTTTTAAAATATGTTAAATTATATAAATAAAAACATTCAAGTTAAAATTTTTTTAAGTTTTTTAGTTATTTGAGTTATAATAATAATATTATTTAATTATAAGTATTAGAGATCTTTCAGATCTGAAATATGATATAATACTTGATAATTTTTTAATTTAATTAATAATATTATATATTATAAACTTAGAAAAATCTGTTATTCATATAATTTTTATAAATTTCTAGATATTATTAGTTTAAAGCTGACTTATTATTATTCTTTATACTTTATGCTTGAAAATAAATAGTATTTTTTTTATTTTTTTTTTGCTAATAAATATAAAAATTAAGAACAAAAATATTTATATTATTATATTTACTATTAAATAAAATAATTTTTAATTTTATATATATATTAATTTAAAATTAATAAGTAATATTACATAGTATTTTATATATTAGATTAATATATATATTAATTACTATATATAAAAATATAAATCTTTATTTAAAATATATTATAAATATATATATAATATAAATATAATATATAAATAATAAACTTGAAAATTATAATATATTATATATCAGAAAATATAAGAAAATAAAAATATTTATTTAAAAATATATATAAAAATCAAAATATCAGTTTTATATTAATAATTTATTATCTTACATTAATTTATTATATAATACTAAATATTAAGTTATTTAACAAGCTAATTTTAATTATATTATTTAATTTTAAGTTATATATATTTAATTTATATAATATAATTTATTAATATATAATTATAAGTTTATTAAAATAAATTACTTAATGATATAAATTTATTTATATAAATCTATAAGTATTAAATTATTAAAAATATAATTTTAGAAATTGAATATAAATTTAAATTTTATTAAAATATTAATATTAAAGAAAGTTATCTTTATTATAATTAAAAAATTAATATAATAAAGTTTGTTAAAGATATTAAATAAAGCTTTAATAATCTATTTAACTATTTATATTATAAAAAAGTAATTTTTTAATATTTATTTATATTTATTATTAAAGTTTCTAAATAAAATATTAAGAAATTTAAAGTAAAATTTTATTATTTAATTTTTAAAAGATTATTAAAATTAAAATTAACTCTTTTTACTTTATAAGTTAAAAATTTTAATATTTATTTTTTGAATTTGATAAAATAATAAAATACTAATAAATTTCTAATAGAATTTAATAAGAAACTTTTAGTTTATTAAAGATAAAAATTAAATATTTACTTTATAATTTAAAAATCTTGATTTTGATTTTTTATATTTGATTAAATATTAATAATTTATATTATTTAATAAAATTTAATGGAAAAATAACTTTATAAAAATCTAGAAAAATTAAAGTATAAATAAGAATTTAATCAAATTTAATATATTTTATAATATAAATAATATAAAAAGTAATTAGTAAAATATAAAATAAATTAAATATTAATAAATATAAAATATATAATTTATATAAAATATATAAGAAATATATTTATAATTTTTATATAAATTTATATAAAATATATCTAAAATTTTATAAAATATATAAAATATTTAAATATTTATTATTAATTTAATTATAAAAATAATATAAATAATATAATAATAATTATTATTTAAGACTTTTATAATAAATTTTTTGAATTTTATATATATTATTTAATAAAAAGTAAATTTTAAAATTTTTATTTTAAAAAATTAATATATCTTATAAAAAGTATCTTTACAGAATAATAAAATTAGAATCTTATTTATTTTTTAAAAACAAACTAAATATCTTATATTAATTATGCCAAAAGTAATATATCAGAAATTAAATTTATTAATAAAATATGGTGAGACTTGAAATTTTCTTTTTATATTGAAATTCATAATTTTATTAAGAAATAATTTTTATTTTTATATTAAAATAAAGTTTATCAGTTATAATTCAATATATATTTTTTAGATTTTTTTTGGAAGGATTATTCTAATTATAAAGTTAGTGCAAAAATTTTTTTTATTAAATTTTATTTTAATTAATAAAAATTTTTATGCTAACTTTACATTAGAATAACTCTTTCAAAAAAAATCTAAAAAATCTGAAAAAAATATATATTAAACTATAACTAATAAACTTTATTTTAATATAAAAATAAAAATTATTTTTTAATAAAATTATAAATTTTAATATAAAGAGAAAATTTCAATTTTCATTATATTTTATTAATAAATTTAAACTCTAATACATTATCTTTGGCCATTACTATAAATAAAATTAATTATAAATTATTTTTATATTTATTAAAGAAATTATTAAGAATTTATATACTTTTTTTAAAATTTTTTATTATTTTTTAATTATTTATTAATTACAAAATTTTTATATTTTAATAAATTTTTATAATAAATTTAAGAAATTCACTATCTAAATTATAAAAATTAAATATAATTTATATCTCTATAAGTATCTTTCAGAGATATTACTTATTTAAGTAATATATATTAATAATTATTTAAATTTTATGTAATATTAATTTATTTATTTAAAAATACTATTTCTGTTCTGTAATAATAATAATCATTATAATAAAAATTAAGTTTTAATCATAATTTCTTGTCTGCTCTTGATTTATTTTCTATATAAATCTAAAAGTCAAATATTTGTTATATTTTGAATCTTCCGTGTGAATTTTTCTGATCAAATATTTACTATATCTTGAATCTTCTGTATGAATTTTTCTGATATTTTACATTATATAACTAAAAGATTACAAGTATATGTCTGCATCATCCGACAATATTATGGCTGAAATCTAAAATGCGTATTTAATAATTCGTAAAACAAAAATAAAAAAAAATTGCGAATTAAATAAAAAAAACATGAATTCAGTAGTTCACAAAAAACAACTCCCTCTTCATATAATGTTGTATTCTCACCCCCCCCCCCAGTACACACACAACATAATCTCCCTCCACAATATTATTACATTCACCTTTATCATTACCAGCCGTTAAATCTGAATTAAAATAAAAGAATCAAAAAAATGTGAATTTAATAATTCGCATAAAAAATCCTTCTCCCAACATATTCAATGTAGTCTCCTCCCCCAATAATAAATCACACTCGACTTTATCGTCACCAAAATCATCACAATCTATGCATAATATATCATCAATAAAGCGGGAATAAAAATTTTATCCAACAATGCATTTGTGAAAAATTCGTTTCGTTGAATCTCGCCAGCCTCTTGATTCAAGTAGTTCTGATCCATCTCCTTTAAGTATATAATAATTTAATAAGTATGGTATGGTTTTTTGTATTTTAATATTTAGCATACCAGCTGAAAATATACCAGTGTATAATCGTCCAAAAAATGTCAGTCTATTAGTGCTTATTTCCAGGAGACTATTGTGCATAAAGATTTAAATTTCCACAACTACATGTATTTCCGCATGTAAATTTTAGAATTTCACATATAAGCTTACATGCACAATTAACTTTTTGCAAACGCAAATTAAAATTAAATTTCTTCCATCTCGATATCATTTATACAACTACGTAACTCTAATACATGGATTAAATGAAAATTTTCGTCAATTATTGTTGACGCATTTCTTGCGTATGGCTTAATGTAATTTCTGAATTGTTCTCGTGTGATGGAAAAACATGCTTTAAAGCCAAACTAATGATAGTAGCAGCCGCTGCACATATTGTTACAAACATAAAAACATTATGTATAGCAGTAATATAAAGATTCATAACTTCCATTTCAAGATTCGGTTTCAATGTTCTAATATTTTCAATCGACTCTTGAAGTGTTTCGAGCGAAATATCTGTCGAATTCAAGAATTTCTTTAAATTGCTATTTAAAGAAGTATTGTAAATTGCCTCCCCAATCGCAATACCAAATAGTGAGCCAATTGTTTGGAAAGCGATCGCAAGACAAGTGACGCTTGGAATGTATTTGTGTTTGACTGATTGTTGTGCCAAAAGAATGGCTGTCTGCATCGATGCACCAATACCAGCACCAGCTAACAATAAAACTCCAATTCTATTTCCTTGTCCAGATGAAGTATTTAAACTTGTGATTAAGTCGGCTGCAAGAGCTATTGACGCGAATCCAATAGTGATAAAGGGACGAAAGTGGCAAGCTAATGTCGTTGAAAGACTTGCGATTAAAGAAAAGAGGACTAGCCCGATAAATAATGGCCACAATTCCATTCCAGATTTTGATACACTTATGTGGCTCACAACCTGAAAATATGTTGGTATATAGAGAATAAGTGAAAAGATCGCCATTCCAATTATAAAATTGCAAATATAAATGATTAAAGCATTACGAATTTTGAAAAGTTTAAAAGGGATGAGAGGATCTTTTGCTAGTCGGAATTCAACGAAAATAAATGAAAGGAATAATAAAAGACCAACTACTAAGAAAGATATTACTAAAATTGAGCTCCATTCATATTTATTTCCCGCCCAATCAAGTGCTATTAAGTTTGCAAGAATAGAAAGTGAAAACAATAATGTCCCGATATAGTCGATACGTAGAAGTTTTTCTCGACGTGATCCTTGAATTGTTGATGCTTCGGTAAAAATTATAACAACAATAATGACGAATAAAGAAACCGGAATGTCTTTAAAGAATGCCCATCTCCAAGAGGCATATTCAATAAATATGCCTTTAATCGTTGGTCCAAATACCGTTGCGAAAACAAAAATTCCACTTGTAATTACTTGATACATTTTTTTAAATTTTTCCGGAACAATGTCTAAAGCATTGATCATCGTAAAGCAAATTATGCCGCCACCACCAATACCCGAAATAGAACGACCAATTATTATCATAATCAAATTCTGTGAAGCGCCACAAAGAATTGAGCCGACCATGAAAATAGAATTAGCGAATATAAAAGTGTATTTATAGCCGAATATTTCAGAAAATTTTGTGTAGATTGAGAGAGTGGCGATTAAAGTAAAGATATATGATGTTACAATCCACAAGCTGTTGCTGAGTGGATAAATATCCGAGGCAGTCTTTAGAATTGATTTTATCGCGATTGTTTGATCGAGTGCAGCGAAGAACATTGCAAGTGCTAAAGCGATAAATAAGATTATTCTTCTTGATAAAGGAAGTCTATTGTATATTGACGAGTTTCTATTTCCAATTAAAGCTTGTGTTGTTGATGCTGTAGTTAATGTCTGAGTTAGTTCTAGTGCATTTGGCAATACAACGACCGTTGATGCTGTCGTTGTTATCGTTAAGTTTTGAGTTAGTTCTAATGGGTCTGGTAGTGCAATAGGCGTTGAATTATTATTTTCGTTATTGACATTATTTGAAGTTGTCTCAGATAATGTCTGAAGGTTTTCTTCATCTCGAGAGTTCAAAATGGTCGCTTGATTTTCCTGATCAAAGTTAATTACTTGGCTTATTTCTGTGTTTGCTGCCATCATATATATTTTTCTCATGTATTATCTTCCACTTTTGCGTAAAACGAAAAAACAGCGATAGCAATTTCTAGCTATATATAGTTTTTTTCTCATCTAACGCTAATGTCTAAAAGCATTCACATTCACATGTACGTAATTGAATTAAAACAGGTTTCCGAAAATGTTTAGTGCCCAAGAAAATATCATTCTAATGATAAGGTATGTACAACTTTATTTCTAAATATGGAGTTTCTATGCTGATTTTGGATACTTATTCACATACTACCATATCGACGACATGTAATTAGCCCTTACCATACATGTACACGTACGTGTATCGATCTATTTTAGTATCATAGAGTACATAGCATGAGTAAATTTTTGATTGGAGAAAGATAAAACTCTGCTGTTTAAGAAAAGCTTTTGGTAAGTTTATCAAAGGAATTTAATCACCTAATAACTGTTCTTATTTAAAATTAATAACTTTATGTTAATCAAAAATTTTTCAGTATTCTCGATACAAGTTATTGAATTATAAGATTAAAACTAAAGATTATTGTATTATTGTAATGGAAATTCTATTAATTTCAGTTTTTCATTTTCTGAAATATTATTAAAAAACTTTAATTAAAAGTCTTTACATAATAAAATAATCAGAATTGTGAATGTAAAATTTATAGTAATAGAAATAAAATTTGATTCAAAATTTAATTAGTATTTATTTATAATATCACAGATACTTTTTTTTACTGAGTATAATTAGAATAAGTACAAGTAAAAATAAAATTATTTATTTAAACTGTGAAGAAAAGTTATAAGATGTAAAGTATGAAAATTACAAGCTGAAAATAGATCATGAACAAAGAGATCTCCAAGATTCTATATTTATTACTATCATAAAAGAACTTAAGATATTATATTATAAACAAGAGATCAAAAAGAGAATAAAAAAGAGAACAAGATTAAGAGAATAAAGATAAGAGATTGAATTAAAAAAAAGTGAACTGAAAAAATAAAAAATAAAATTCAAGAAAGAATTAATAATAATATAAACTTAAATATAAAATTATATTATTTTATAATAGAGATACTTTATTTTAACTTAAGAATAAAACCAAACTCAAAACTAGAATTAACAAATTAAATCAAATATTAGAAATATTTAACTTTAACTCAAAATCTCAATAATATAAAAAAATAAAATTTAAGAAGAATCAAATTAAATATTTAATTTTAACTTAAAAATTCAATAATATAAAAATCTAAAATCAAAATAATAATAAAATTTATCTATATGAAACTTTTTAGTTTAAAATTCAAATTAATCAATTATATATAAGAGAAGAAAAAATGTTAATATTTACTTAATATTATATTAATTATTTAATATTTTATTTTTCATTATCAAATTCTAAATTTTTTATAAAGAATATTATTATATTATATAATTACTAAAAATAAAAAGAAAATAAATAAATAATAATAAAATATATTTAAAAATAGTAATGAATATCATAATTATTACAATATTGTTACGGTGAATCGATAAGTGGGTTTTCACTTTGATTTACCCTAATGATATAGGGTTGAGAGAGACTGAAATAATAAAAGGTAAAGAGAGGGGAATTAAACTATAACTTTCAATAATGACAAAGGTTTCTAAGACCTGTACCAATATCTACGGATATTGTCTCAATAAAGGGTAATAAAATAAAGAAAGAATAAAATAAATCAAAGAAATT
>CAJVPS010001669.1:0-14533 GCA_910591765.1 Ambispora leptoticha | reverse complement strand
TGTTATACAGATAGCGCAAAATAAAGATCTAAACTAAAAGAGATCTAAAGGAAGATAACCCAATCAAAATTGTTATAATAGGAGTATTATGAGTAATGATGCTATTGCTAAAAGATCTTTTACAAATTTTCTATAATAACTTGCAAGATCTAGAAATAAATAAAGTTCTAAGATATTGATTGGTATTAATCAATCTTTAATAGTAATAATTTTTCTTTGATCAATAGAAATATTATTTACTAAGATGAAATATTTAAGATATTCTATATATTATTATATAATATTACACTTCTTTTACTTGGTATATAATTTATATTTGCAAAGTATTTCTAATACTATTTGAAGATATTGAATATATTTTTTTTATTTTACTATATATTAAAATATCATTTAGATATATGATTACAAATTTGTCAAGATAATTATAAAATATATTATTTATAAATATTATAAAGATAACTGATATATTGATAAGACTAAAGAATAGAATCAAGAGTTTGTAGTATCTATAATAAGTTCTAAATGCTATCTTATATATGTCTTCTTTTGCAATATGAATTTAATAATATTCTGAATATAAATCTAGCTTTGAAAAGTATTTTAAGTCTATAAGTCTGTTTATTAACTCATAAACTCTGAATAGTAAATAGTAATTCTTAATAGTAATTTTGTTTAAAGCTCTATAATTAATACATAATCTTAATATATCTTTTTTTATATATAAAAAGAACTAGTGCTTCAAATAGTAAAATACTTGGATGAATAAAATCTTTCTGTATTAAATTAGTTAATTATTTCTTGAACTCATCTATTTTTGTGAAAGAAAGCCTGTAAATGGATCTGAATAGTGATTTAGATTCTGAAATGAGGTTAATTTTATGATTAATTACTCTTTTAGATAATAGTTGATTTGATAAGATTTCTAGAAATATATCTTTATATCTTCTTTTAATATTTAATACTTCTGGTAAAAGTGATTTTTCTTTTGCTTCTTCTTTATCTTTAGTATTATTAAGATATATAGTGAAGAGTTTTGCATCTGCTGGCAAATTAATAATTTATTATCTTGAAATATAGATTAAATTATAAATAGAACCTAACTTTACTTTATTATTAACTTGTATTTTTATTTATCTTTGATTTATAAGTAAAGATGATAATATTATTTCTCCAATTTATAATTGAATTGATATAAAACAATCAAGATTTACCTAGAATAAGGTTATATCTTTGCAATTTTAATACTTATGCATTTATCTTATATATTTTATAGATATTTAATTTAAACTCATTAATCTTTATCATGATAGTAACAGTAATTTTTTTATTATCTGCAAGTTCTACTGTGATTGGTATTATCTTTGTAACTTAACTTTATTCTTCTGGATAAATTTCTCATTAATAACCATTTATTTGGCTATTAAATTCAATAATCTTTTTTTATTATCTTTAAGATGAATAAATTTAACTCTCTTATAAAATTAAGAATATTCTTCTTATTTATTTTCTATATTTGCAATTTTTACCTTTGATTTAGAATAATAATTCTTTATAAAGTAATCTAGTTTATCACAGTTATAATATGTATCTTTTGATTTATTATTTTTCTAATTATTATTATTCTTTCTATTATTATAATATGATTCTGCTTGATTTAATTTCATAGGTATAGAATTATTATTTTGATAATTTGTATATTAATTCTGAGTGTAATAATTATTATTCTATCTATTTGATATTTCTAGAGATTTATCATGACTACACATAATAGTATTATAGTAAATGGCTAATTTTCAAGTATCTTTTAATATTTCTGATACCTAATAGCTTATCTTCATCTTTATAACTAGTTTTAGACTTTCTATAAAATATATGAACTAATCTAAAGTACTTATATTTATAATTTATTTAATTATTTTTCTGAATTTAGTACTATAATCTTGAACAGATCTAGTTTAGTAAAGAAGATATAGTTATCTGTGAAGATGTTATTAATAATATGATGATTAAAAGACTTCTCTTGATACTATAACAAAAGCTTGCCAATTTTCAAAAGATGAAATATTATTATCTATCTTTACTTTATTAAGATACCAATATAAAGCTGTATCAGTTAAGAAGATGATGACATATTATATTTGAGTTTTCTTATCTGTAATTTCTTGAGCCTGAAATATAGTTTTAACTTGCATAATTCAGATAAGTATATTTTTATTTAGTTCTTCAGAATAAGAAGATAGTTTAACTAAAAGGTAAAATAAAGACTTAGGATCAGAAGAATTATTTTTTTTAACTATTTTGATAAGTTCAGTTATATTCTGCATAAATTAAACAAATTGTTTTGTTAAGATATTAATTTTCTAAAACTAAAATATATGTGTGTGTAATATATATAATATATAATATATAATATATAATATATAATATATAATATTTAAGATATTAGAGTATAGTATTTATAATAATTATATCCATTACTATCAAGTTATAAGATTATTTTATTAATAATTATAAATAAGATAAAATATAATATAAATAGTTTTAATTTTATAACTTATAATTATTTTTATTATTTAAAATATTCAGATTTGAGAGAAAATTACAGAACAAAGAGGTTTTATTTATAGTGAAAGAAATAAATATAAAAGCAAATAAATTAATAATGAAATCTATTTAAAATATATATGGTTGAACAGAATTAATTAACTTAATTTATATTTCTAGAGGATAACTAATCATAATTTAATAATTAATAATGATATAATAATAAGAAAAATGAATAAAATTATAAAAAAAATTAATAATAAAAGTAATTAAAAATATTAATAATCTAAATTAATAATTATGATATATATAGTAATCATTTGAGTAACAATATACTAAATCTAGATATATTAAATACATAATAATTATCTGTATATTCAGAGTGAAATTGATCTTCTTGAAAATATAATATAAAACTAATCTGTTATATAAATAATGCAAAATAAAGATCTAAACTAAAAGAGATCCAAAGAGAGATAACTCAATCAAAATTATTACAAAAATTAATCTTTTAATTTTATAATTATGAAAATAATTATAATTGTATTTCTTATAATTATAATTAGATCTTTTTATATTTATATCTCTTTATAATTATATTTTTTATATTATTATTTTAAATTTTTCAGTTGTATTTCTTTATATAATAGAAAAAATTTATAAAAATTAAATATTTTTAAAAGTTTATAAAAATTTATATAAATAAAATTTTTGTTATATAATATATTTTATTGATTAATACATCTTATATTTTTCTATTAGTCAATAATTAATTATATGAATATATTTTAATTGGCTTAATATAAAAATAGCATCATAATAATAGCATATATAATACATATAATAGGATTTTTATATAATAATTTGAAAAATAATTTTTAGTTATAATTTTATTGAGCTTTAAAAAATAAATTCTTGATAGAATCTAATATTTTATAAAAGAATTGAGATAATTATTTTTTATATAATTAAATTAATTCTAATTAAAATTAGAACTTTTTATAATACTAGAAGACTTTTATTTTTTATATTTTATCAAAAGACAATTTTCAATAAAAAAGTAAGCAAAAAGTTATTTTAAAATTTGAATAACTTTTTACTTATAATTTTTTAATGAAACTTTATTTTTTAATAAATAAAAAGCAAGGATTTTCTAATTTATAATCAGCTTTTAAAATAAATATTTTTAAGAAAATATTAGTTTATAAGTTTTTATAAGTATTTTATATTTTATTTATGTTTATTTATACATGATTATATTTAAAAATTCTAATTAGAATTATATAAAAAACTAATTATTTTCTATTCATATTTAATAAATAAACTCATTAATTATATTAATTATAACAAGGTTCGAATGGAGTCACACACTTGTAATTGTAGATACATTTATTAGACAAGAAATTTCATCCATGTTCAGATTCATTTTAGATGGACTATGGCTCGATTCATATAACGAGGTAAAATTGGCATGGGAATACCAAGGCATACAGCATTATAATGAGAATATAATGTTCTGGCGAATAGATTTAAACGAACAGAGGGTGTGTGATCAAAAAAAGTAGGAGTGAAGGTATAGATCTTATTGAAGTTGTGATTTGCTCCTATATCCAGCATACATTAATAGAAAAGAGATATTTATCATGTAAAGAATAATTTCTTGGTACAATAGTTAATGTTTCTTGACATTTATAAAAATTTTAATTAAGATGAAAATTGAAAAAATTGATCAATGCGAATTATTTGTGCTTTATATTGATGAAGACAAAAATCCAGAAAGATTTAATAGATTAAATTTAACGCCCCAATTGCATTCAATATCTTAGTCAGTGGATGATTCAGTTCAGGAAAAACTAATATGATTATTAAATCTTTTACTTGTGAATAAGATGTATTGAATGTTTAAAAAAAGATGATTTAGTTTGATAGGTTATCATCTTAATGTGCCAAAATACCGATATCTTCGAGATTGTTATAAATTAATTGCAAAACGGTCCAAAGTCTTACCGGGAAGATATTACATTCCAATAAATAAAACCTGAAAAAACCAAAGTTTGAAGATTTCTGTGCTGAAGATTTATTACCGAACCTAAAAATACAAGTAAAGACTGCTCGTTATTTTACTGAGGGACATCAATAACGATAACGATAATGTATTACCCAGCGATATGACGCAATACCTTTGATATACATGTACTTGATTTACAAGTCCGGGAGTTTATTGGCTTTGATTTGACTAAAGCAAAAGAGGACCCTCTATATCTTCGGAAGGGTTGGGAACCAGCCATTAAAGTTTGATAATCTATAAAATATATATTGACAGAAAAGATACAAGCTCTTGGGAATATCATAATAAAAGTCTAGAATGCTAACTCGCAAATAACATCTTTAGAAAATCGAAGACTCAGCAACTAAAGTGTCCTTACTCTGCAAGTAAATATTGAGGCACGCAAGTGCCATTACATGTTCTTTGTAATAATAAAATTTCAGAATATATATACAAAAGTAAGTGCGATTAACTTATCCTTCAAAAACTCACAATTATCTCCATAATTTTGGCGAAGTATCAACACAATAATGTTTCGAACAGATATTCTCATATATACGAGATATTTATAATCAGGATTCAGCATCTCTAGAAATTTCTTTTCTTTAGGAGTGTTATCATTTCTTGCATTCCAAACTTGGTTTGCCAATGACATAGGTCTTTCTTATAATTCCGATAAGCATTTCGTATAAGATGTGCACTAAAATTGGACGTTTTAAATTTTTCACACTCATATTGCATCAAATCGCTTGGTTGAATAATTTCAATATATCCGGTGCTTAGCATAGAGAATTTTTTTCTTTGGCTTTACATCTTTAACTATAAATAATTGCCAACAGTTATAGCAAATTGTCTATGGACTTTAGATCTGTAATGATTATAATCTACTAACTAGCTATTTCCAAATAAACAGTATTTATGGTACACGCTAAATTTTAGTTCACGAATTAATTTTTGTAAAGGAATACGAACCCTCATTGCCCATTGTTCCGGAGTCATATTTGGTGGAATAACATTAGGTGTATCATATTATCTTTCGGTCTCAAAGAGTCTTTCTAATTGTTTACTGCAATACCACAATAATTCGAAGCAAGCGAAATAAAATATTTCATATTATATATCCCGGACGATTATTAATGATTTTTTGCAATTTAACTTTTTTATCGAAAATGGTTGAGATATTAAGACTTGACATATTAGTATTTTAATAAATTAAAACTTCTATATGGTGCAATTCATCTTAAATCAAAAATATTTATATTTTAGAAATTGCAATAGCTTCTTAATTAAGAAATAAATTCAAAATTTTATCCATAAACTTGATAAAGAAAAACTTATTTTATCATATTCATGGATTATATTTTGAATTTACTTCTAATTAAGAAGTCTATGAAATACAAACATTTTTAATTTAAAATGGATTGCATCATAGGAATTATAAAATTAAAGTGGTTTATAAACGATTTTATCAAGTTATACTACATTAAAATCGGATTCAAATTTTTTTATCCAAAGCGAGATTCAATTTTAGTGAGATTAAGTCCGGGATCAAAAAAGATAATTAACTATCAAATATGTAATTGCCTGATATGAAGTATTCTCATTATTTGGAGAGCTGAGCTCATCAATCCATAATAGAAATAATGTTTTGTACCTATGATACATATCTGTAGAGACCTATCTATAATCATGCTTGTATTTGTTATACTTTTACCCAAAAATTTAAGAACATTGTTCCAAGGAATAGGTAATGTGAAGCATTTAGTCTTTAACTCCCGAAATCAGTTCTGCATTTTCAGAATACGCTTCTAATACCTCATTGAGTGGGATTCCTGGGTCTTTGATTTTATCACAATGCAAATTATAATGTTCATTTCCTCAATTATTTAGCACACTTACCTTGCAAACTCTCATGATTTTCTCGGCATAGTGGACAATGTAAACCGAGAACTCAATTTGATGTTCACCTTCTTTATCAATACTAAAATATAGGTCCAACTTTGGAGAATTAGCGACATACGTAGTTAAACTTGTTAATAATTTGATCACGTTCTGTTTTGATAGTATTTTCTTGAATGGGATGAGCAATAGGGACTTGTGACTTGGTTAATAATTTACCTTAGCTGGAACAAAGATTGGAACCGTTTATCGATATCGGATTTATAACCGGGTTAATCGGTTTATAACCGGATTAGACCAGTTATTAACCGGTTTTTAATTTATCATCATTTAGGTGGCTGTGCGAGTACATGTAATAAGTAGGTGCGAAATACATGCGTATTAATCTGTTTATTGTCATTTAATGCAATTTTGACACAAGACTCTTGCTGAGGTTAAATGTAATAAGTTAATAAATAATACGACAATTATACCGACTTCTGTTTCACAAGACGATGTCATTGATGAAGATATCAAAATCTAATTTATAACGACGAGGATGAATTGACTAGTGGAATGGAAATAAAGAAAGAATGCAACAAAATTAATAAAGTAAGATTTACCAACTATTTACAATTCAAAGCAAATTGCTCTGGAGTTTATAAACCGCAACTATGAATGAATACTCAATAGTAGTAATGACTTATGCAAGGCATTTAAATGCCAACTACAAAAAATTAATTTGGAGTGATTTTCATCCTGGGAAATATATTATTAATGAGTAATACGCCTCAAATTGCTGATTTCGGACTTACCATTCCAACAAAATATAGAAAGAAATTTGTGGAGTGCTTCCTTAAATGAGTCCGGAAAGCCATACACTAATGCTGCAAATATTTATAACTTCGGAATGGTTATGGTATTATAGGTCGTACTTCTTTATAAATGTCTAATCTCTCCGGATGATGCATATTTATTATTGAAAAATGTTGGGATCCTATTCCAGAAAACAGGCCAACTGCTGAGAAACTTGATGACCTTATCAAATCTATCTTCGGTGACGACAAAGGTGACGATGGATTGAAAACTGAATGATTTGCATTTCCAAGAAATATTATAATATAATTGAAATTATTACATGTATTTACGCCCACTACGAAGGTTAACAGACCTTACACTAGAAACATCACTAACACTATCTAAATGCTCAAGACACAGAAATTTCACTCCCAGAATCCATTAGATTAATTTCAGATGAATAAGACGTCCTTCTAGGTTTGTAATTTTTTGAAACGACTTATCCCATTTCAAGCATATTTATAGTTCTTTCCCGGTTCCACAGCCTCAGCCTTTAAACCGTGTCTTGCACGCAAATCTAAATATAATTTTCAATTATTGTTAGCTCTGTTAGACTTTTTACTCATCAACATTGTATAGTGAAATTACTTGCCTATATGCCCACGCCTACAATCGGTAGATGTAGGTGGAACTCTTATCTGATTCGCTTTTGGCTTGTCAAGTAGGTGATTTAATCTGCGAGCATATTAAGATCTTGTCGGGGATCATAACCAATCAGTTCGTGTCTCGTTCAATTCCATCTTTTAGATCGATATATACTTCACTGAAATCTCGCAGATGAGGAAAAAATCCATGTACGAGATATACAATGCTATGCCGAGTCCCGATTTTTTAGGATCACGTTGAGTAGAAGATTCAGTCATTTTTTATCTAAAATTCCATATACTGTATTCGGAATCAGAGCCATATTCTTTGGCAATGCTAAATAAAGGCTGCGGTAATTGTCTTGTAACAATATTATCATAAACAATGTGCTTTCTCTCATATCAATAAAATGTTTAATGTTAAAATTATAAAAATTTGAAGTTTTTTCTTAAAAAAAACCTCTTTAGATATTTTTGTGATAGGAAGATTGCCATGTAATAAGAGTCAAGAGAAAAAAAACAACCACTTGCCCTGGACAAAGTATTATGATTTGAAGTTGGGGGAAACATAATTCACCTCCATTACCTCCATCAAAATCGCCCAATTCGATTCATCATGCTCGTTCCAATGGTAGTCACTAATCATATTGAAATTGATAGTGATCATAGGACTCCAAAACTTTGAGAGCGAATGATAAATTATTTAGTTTCGTAGCAATTTATCGTTGTGAAAGAGATTTTCATATGCGGTTCGAGTTTTTTCGCTTCTCTTCCATTCAGCGAGGCGGATGGCAGATGTGTTGTTATCGACCCTATACATGTTCATATAACGACCTTTCATCCCTTGATAGATAACTGATGTAGCATTTATCTGATGTTCTTCAGCAGTTGGCAGGGATAATATCCATATCTTCGTTATACTGCCCTTTTAAACGATTTCTTTTTGACATCTCGTATAAGCAAAATGTTTATAGCAACATTTTTTATCAGAGTTACGTTTGTTTACATTTGTTTTGAATTTTTCCTTTACACGTTGATCTTGTTATTTGACTGGTTACCCCCTAAAAAATCACATGATCAGTAACTTTTATTTTCGCCATTTGGATTGGTCATTCAATTAAATTGGAAAGATAATCATAATCTTGTACGAACAACACAACAAATGTTGAATTTAACACTTAACGTTAATAATAACGATAATGAGTTTCATTTCAACCAAATAGCTATACTAATAAATTATTAACTATAATAAAAGTTGAGAATTGAATATAATTTGTTATAAAGTTGACTTTCGACCTCTGATTCCTAGATCGCAGGTCTGCGAAATTGCGGTTTGTTATAGTCTAATTTTATGTAATTGACAAAAAAGTAAATAAATCCAAACTGAATACTCAGCGTAAACATAAAAATCTACCTATAGGCATTTTTTTGCTATTGTTACATTGAATCACCACCGGAGATAGTAAAATTACGATTTAAGAAAAAATGTACTATATTAATTGACGCGAATTACAAGAAAAAATTCGTGTATATATAAATTAATTGAAAGTTATCTCAAAATAAAAAAATTTTTCTGACACTAAAACGATTAAATTTCGTGCGGTAATAATTAATAAATATCGAACAAGAACAAAGGTTTTAAAAATGTCTTTATTTAAGAATCCGTTTCCAACAACATGAATAATATTTCAGGAACCAACAGTCAAGGTCTTTCAACTCAATTCAAAAAGCCTGGTTCACTGACATCTAATAATATTTCTTTTCAACAAGCGATGTTAGTCAAAGTTGGTAAGTATTCGTAAATGATAATGAAAGATGGAGTACTACAAGAGTAGGTAGTAACTTCAGCGGCAGTGACGTTGAACTCATTAGATATGTTCGTCAATATATTAGTCCCTTATCAAACTAACAATAATAAAATAATAATAATCATTATCATCATCATCATCACTATCATCTAATGCAAAATATTGAGGAATGGGCAGCGATGCAATTTGTTATGTTATGTCGCATGTTCGGTACTCCAAGACAAGAATCAGCTCAGACTCAATCAGTTTCGACTCGAGCAGCTTGCTTTACCAATCGATACGCACATAGATTCTGTAGGTGTGAATAGTAACTCAACACAACATGAAGAAGGAAAGTGAGGCGGTGACTGAGATGAGGAGATTAGCATCATAAAAACTCCTCAACTTTTGCCTTCTACTTCAGAAGTTCCTGATACGATTCCAGATGCTATGCCTACACTACCCAACTACCCAATAATAAAGATAAAGCTAGACACTAACAAAATTCATTAGACTAGAATAACCATGAATTTGCCTGTATAGAAGGATTTTAGTGCTGTCAAAAAACATGCTTTAATCAATAAATAACTTTGTAAACTCACCTTTACTTGTAAATTATTATTTTTTCTTGAACTTTAAATCTTGTCTTTGTACAAGTAGTGGAAGAACTTTACTATAAACAATCCATAATTCGAAATTTCTTATTGCAAAATTAATTCCAACCTTTGATTTTGAACACGTTATTTTTTGGTCAATTGAAACCATCTTTGGTTGCTGGTTATCAGAAACCTCCTTTCTATATTATTTCATTGTTAAAAATCGGTTTACGTACAAGTCGCTACGGGAAACCTTTAAAACATTAAAGAAACTCTTTAACAGTAAATATTTCAGTCTAACTCACTTTTATTTAGTCACATTTAAATTAGAGTAAGACGTGACAATATGATAAGAATGCGTGTGATCAAATATATTGAATATACATGTAATTAGAAATTACAGCTATTGCAATTTATTAACGTCAATAAATCCGGTCTCATTACACTTTTCCTTTTGCTGGGTACTGTTATTTGTACATTGAAAATAGAGAATTCGTGAAAGTATTCAAGGCATAAGCAGAAGGTTCATCTTTCGTATTTTTGCGTGTACGTATTACATGATAATTAAAATTTGTGATATAAGAAATTATTTTTATTGCCAGTTGATAAGTTGCATTGTCGGGAACTAACGTTATTCATTTGCTATCTAATTTTGTTTTCCACGTTAATACCATTCATTTGTATGTTAAATTAAAGCAATTGTTGCACGTGGCTTGAAGTCACGGTTTTGGAATCGGGTGCAGATAACTTATGAAACCGTAAAAACGCCCTCGTATAGCACGTTAATGTCATAATCATTTAACGATTATATCACAATATCTTTTTTTTTGAAAAAACTTTTTGTGAAACAAATAATGAAAGTGACTGTAGTTAGATTTTTGCTATTTCAATTAAACTCAAACATTGTAAATATGTCATTTGGCAATTTATTAACTTTAGTATATATTCTTTCTCAAACATTAGTATAATAATTACGATAACAAAAGATTGCCCGATGTCTAGCTGTTACGTAAAATATGACCGTTGATCTATGCTCTTTTGTCATGTATGAATCTCGCGCAACCATTTTGATGTTTATTCCAAAAAAGTTTTTAAATGAGTAAAACAATACTAAAATAGTGCATTTTGCATCACTTTGCAAGACACCCATGCCATGCTTTCGCACTATTAAACAATCTAAATCGCGCGGTATATTGATATGTTGATATGTCGGTGGGCTGATAAACATCACGACAAAATATAAACAAACGCGACTAAATAGAAGCATGGATTTTTCTTATAAGATCAAGCGCAATCGGTTTTTTTTCCTTCATTCTCCTTTACTTTTATTTACTTTTACTTACTTTTAAATACACTTTAAAATATACTCTATATTCTCCCTCGTTCTCCTTGATTTTTTTAATATAGATATTCTTATTAGTTTTTATTAGATATTTTTAATATAGATATTTCTTAACCCTACCTTTCCTACTCTATACACCCTATACCATAACCTTATAGAAACGTATTTTTTTGTTATTCTTTCTTCGTAGCATAGTAGCATGCATGATGAGGAGGAATGCATTAAAAAAAAGTCGCTTGGAGCTGCCGGAGGGCAATTCCTAGAATTGCTGGGGCTTTACCACGTTTGCTGGTATCGTATAAGCTGATTCGCATCCAGGTTAAAAAAAATGCATAAAAGCCCAACTGATTTCCCCTTTCCTCGATATATTTAATATATCACAATTAAAGCAATTTATTACAGTATTTTATTATTATAGCAGGCACTATGATTAATAAAATGAAGGAAATCGAAAAATATTATATCACAATTTGTTCGTTTTAGAAATACCGATATATTTCATAGCTACGAATAATCAACTTTTCGATTTTCCATCGATCCAAAATTCAACATTTTATGAAGGCTTTTTTGCGTCAATATCTTGAATCTCGTTTAATAAAATTTGTGGTTTTTGAATAAGCTTTTTTTGTTTCTTTTTTACATGTTTCAAAATCTTTTAATCCACAATTGAGTTTACTGTTGATGTTCTACTTCCCGATATGACAAACGAAATTATTGATGGCATCTCAGAACACATGAAATTTCGAACAAACGACTGTTGATTTTGACATTCCTCTAATCTGGAAATTTCAACGTTTTAAGTTTTTCGATAAAGCATATCATCTTAAGCGCCTGTTTCTTTTTTTTAATAGAAAAATATACCTTCAAACATGTGATTTATATTTATACATGTTATCAGTATAGATTCGACTATATCTTAGGGCTATTTTTATATTATAGTATATAGCTCGCATTTATACAGTATGTGTCTAAAGCATTTGTGTTATTGCGAGTGGTGAAATTATATATCTACATAGGTGCTGCTCAAAATTCTGACGTCCAAATCCCGAAATGCGAATGGCCCAAAATCCCAAAAACAAAAGAGCTAACATATCCAATACGAATTTCACCCTTTGCAATTGTTATGATAGTGCTAATCATTTATCATTTATCCAATTTATTATATATACATTTCGTATGTGCATTATTATATATTTTGAGTATATTTCGGGATTTTAGCAAGTCGAGATTTTGTGCATTCGGATTTTGGATGTTGAACATTCGGAATTTTGGAGGTGACCCTATCTACATATATTTTGGTTTTGATCATTCAAAAGAATAAGATAAAGAAAACATCAGAAGAAGTAACATGAAAAAATAGAGGCAATCATAAGTGAATTTGATGAGTGGAGCATTCACTATCTTCCATGAGGAGATAAGGATGGTACTTTCTATATAGAACCGATTGGAACCGGCTCGAACTGGATAGAGCCGCTAAAACTGGTTCGAACCAATTTTATGCAATTTATATAGAACAATTTTAACTGGAACTGAACTGTATCATCTCTATGAGGAAGTATTAACAAAAAGGCCAGAGAAAGATAAAACACCTTTAAATGAAGGTTAGCATGGATGGACTTTATGGGAGAGATGCGTATTATAAGGGGACATTTCACCATCCTCTGTCTTAGCTGCACATTGTCCAAAGGGATCAATAAAGTTCTGCAATGTGTTGGGGGTAGTATCTGACTTTAGCCTCATTGAGTGGCAAGAATTTATCACTTGGGTGTCTCTAACCAGCTGGTTAGATGGGTAAAATAATGATTGGCAGAAATTAATGAAATGAGTAACGAAAGCTGGGTGAATTTATGAGTTATTTGTAATGATGATGATTACATTTTATTACACATATAATTCAACAAAATAAAATATCAATCAACAAATTAATTGCAAAGTACATAAGATTATGTGTGAAGTCTGCTTTAGATATTTTTATTTTTAATTCTTTTGATGTAATTTTATGAATTTTTGATACGATTTGATTTTTATTAAGGGAAAGGCACGTTGGCTGATAGGTGAATGTATTTATCGAGCCAATTAGCTATAATATGTTTCTTTATACGATTAAAATAACCTGACTTTTTATTGTCATTATTAAAATTAGTGCTTACAGGTGAATAAACAAAAAGAATTTGTTGTGACAAATATTATTATTTATTTCTTTGATTATAATTATTTAAAATACAGAAGCGGGCACAATAATTCCATGCTCAGGTTTTAGATAAACTTATTGTAGAATGTGAAACCTAGGATTACAGTCAAAACTAAGGTATTCTTCCATAGAATCTTTAATATTTATTTTGCTTTAGTAACATATTTATCTTATTAATATTAATATAATTAGACATGTTCAATGTTTTGTCGATACAATTTGCAGACCCTGGATGAGTTCAGCTGCAAATTGAAAGCACATTTGAAATTAATACCAAAGAAATTTTTGCCTAAATGTCGATATGATATTGCCGCGAGTTATTGAAAAGATCTCACCGTAATTTTATTTTTTTTTTGACTGAGTATATTCTCCATAATTTAGAGTTTGGTTATTTCTTAATGGATCGACCGGTGACATTTCATTACCTTTACTTTTGTTTGATTCATGGTGCGACACTTATGTTGATGTTGTCTGCTTGATAGCTACAAAAGATTTAAAACTCTAAAAGGTATCCCTTATTTTATCTTAGGAAATCTTACAAAAAATAAAGTTTGTTCATTGGTAAATAGGAGATAAAATTGTTTTCTGCGTGCTTACAGGTTTGATATGAAGTGATTGAATATGACATAATTAGAGATGGGCAAATGCGCGCATAGTTCATCACTATGCGTACTATGCGCACTATGCGCATAGTACGCATATGCGC
>CAJVPS010001668.1:0-14540 GCA_910591765.1 Ambispora leptoticha | reverse complement strand
ATTTGAAATTAGCGAAACATTAAGTTAATAAAGGAAAAAATAAGAAAAGAAAGAAAAGATAAAAATAATTAATAAGAAAATTATTAATTTAATAAAACTATAAATTAAGTATGACACACATGGCTAAATTAATATTTGAATAGGACTAAATATAGATAATAATATGAATTAAAAATAGGATTAATAATAAATTAAATTAATTAATATAAATTACTTATTTACCTGATTTAGTAATGATCGGTAATTACTGCGCCATGTGCTGTGGCTGCGCCATTTACTGCGTCGCGTCTACTGTGTCACATGAATAAGCTGATTGGTTACAATACTATTAAAAAATAATTTTTAATAATTATATTATTAAATAATATATATTAATAACTTTAATATATATCAATATATATTAAATATCTATTTTAATATATATTAATATATAATTAATAATAAAAATTAATATAAATTATTTCAAAAAATTTTCAAATACTAAAAAAGTAAATAGAAAAATTCAAATAATAATAACTATATTAAAAAAATAACAAAATTGATATGATCAAAAAGATAAGTCTAAATTATTATAATCTAGTCAAATAAAATTGGATAAAATATATTAAAATCTTAATTTATATTTAAATATACCTAATATATTAGAATATTTTAATGCTATAGTCAAAAATATATTTTATTTATAAACTTTTATAAATATTAATAATAAAGAAGTAATTGATAAAATTACATTTTTTTTATCTAAGAAAAAAAAATATCTTATCTAATATTAATAATATAAATAAAATCATAAAAAATATAATTAGATTTTCAATAAATATATATTGCAAAAAATAAAAGTAATATATGTTATTAATATATTATTTTAACTAAAGATAATATTATAACTTGATTATAATTCTTTAATTAGCTATTATAATTAATTATAATTCTTTAATTAACTATCACAAGTTATAATTAATTGAGATAATATCTTTAATTTCAGCATGGATATTTGAATTATTAAAGTCTTGAATATAATTCTTGTAAGTATTTCTATCCTTGTAAAAAGAAAAATAAGTTAAAAAACAAATCTAAAAATAAAAATAAAGTTAACAAGATTATTATAAATTTAAATTCTAAATCAGATTTAGATACTAACTTTTTAATAATAATTCTGATTTTAAAATTAAGTCTAATTCTAATGATATATTCTTTGAAACTGAAAATATGATTATTAATATTAATAAAATAAAAAAAAAGTAAATTAGAAAACTGACTTTAGTAAATTATTCTCACAAAAATAAAAATTTAAAACTTGTAAGAAGAAATAAAAAAATACTTCCAACTCTGATAAGTTCTAAAATAAATTAACTTATATTAAACAGACTTTTCTTTAAAAGATTATATTAGATATACTTGAGAAAGCTTTACTTATATATTGATTAAAGAAACTAAATTTAAAATTGATACTAGTATATTAGCTCAAATTAAAAATCTATCTATTATATCTTTATCTATTTAAGTATTAGACTTCAAAAATTATTGAAATCCAGTTTCAAATATATCTAATTTAAATAAAAAAAAGAAATATTAAATGATCCTATAGGAATTAATTTCATTTAAAGAAAGAATTTTATTATAGATATTACTATTATAAAATATAAAATTAATTATCTAATTATTCTTGTAAATAAAATTGATTTACTTATTAACTTTTCTATTATAATTAAAGATATTACTAAGTATATAAAGTTAAAAATAAATTCAAATAAAAATATAAGCTTAATAGAGTTATTATTCATATTAAATCTATCAAAACTATATATAATATATTAATAATTTTTACTCTAGATTGTGTTATTTATTTTGATTTTGCTATAGTTAAATATTATAAATTAATACTAATTTTATCTAACTTATTACTTAATAAATATAATTATAATTTATTTATATTAAAATAATTATTAAAACTTATATATAATGATAAGAAGTATTTTATTTTAATTAATATATATGAGATTAAGAACAAGCTTGAAGTGAATTATGTAATTATAACTCAAGATATTAAGTCTTTAATATCAAATTAAATTTTTTAATAAAATAGATAGTAATAAAAATGATAATATATTATTTGATAAGTAATATATTTCTATAGATTTTAGCTTAAATTTTGATAATTTCACTTTATAAAAAACTAAAAAAATTATTATATAATATATTTGAATTAAAAGCTAGATTGATTGAAAAATTGTAACTTTATAAAAAGATAATATTAGTTTATCAAGTAAGAAAGAAAATAAATTAATTATAGAAAGCTCTATCAGTAATCACAAAAAGCAAGATTAATCATGAAAATGAGTAACTTTTTCAAATATTATATTAGATTATTATTATAATTAAAAGAATAAAGAAATATTCTTTATAAGTTATCAAATAATATTATATTTTACTATTATTATCTTTATTATTATTTTATTAATCTAAAAGATAGTAATAATATTTTATATCTTTAAAAATTTTCTTGATAAATCATATTATTATTTGTATTATATATTATTAAATATATAGATTTCTTATCAAAATATTATTTTAATAAAATATATAATAAGCTTATTTTAAATTTTATTTATCTTTAAAATTTAGTAATTAAATCTTTTAGAATTTAAAAATAAAAATAATATAATATCAAAGAATAGAATAATATTTTAAATATTATTAAAAATATTAATATTATTTTTAATCAAGTAGATTATTATGAAAACTTTAATATAAAGATTTTTAAAAATCTTTTCATAATACTTTATGAAATAATTAATAAAATATATAGCTCAATAATTATTTATATAGATAATATATATTATTATAAGTAATAAATCAAAAATATTTTAATTTTAAATATTATAAAAATAAAATAATTAACTAATTAACTAATTAACTAATTATTAAATTTTTTTTCTAATAAATATATAAATTTAAACTTTTAGAACTTGTAAAGAAAAATAAAAAAAATTTTATTTACTTGTATTAAAATAATAAAATAATTTGGTTATCAAGTTTTTTTTATTTTTTTTTATTATTATAAACTTTAATCAATTAAGAATATCTAGATGATGATAAAAGATGAGATTCACATTTAAATTTTTTAGATATTAAAAATAAGCTTTTATATATTTTTAAAGAAAAAATAATATTAAAAGTAATAATTGAATTTTAAAGAAGAGTACTTGCAAGAATAAAAAAATATCAAAAGTTAGATAATGATCTAATTTTATTAGATGAAAAAATAAATGATAAGAATGATCTTAATAATAATAATAATTTATAATAAAATTTTTAAATTCAAATATCTATTAGATTTTTTTTAAAAAAAATAAAATTATATGTAAAAAAATTTTATTCTAAAATATAAATTACTTTATATCAGATTATAATATTAAATTATAAAGATAATTCTTGAAAGCAAATAAAATTTAAAATATATTTACTAATAATAATTCTTTATTATTATATTTTTTCATTATTACTATTTTTAGATCTTAATACTTTATAATAGATTATACATATAATACAAAATAAAACTATAAGTCAAATCTAAATTAAAAATCAAAATCAAAATCAAAATTAAGATAAGTCAAAATTTTTACTCTTTACTTACAAGATAAAAATATTCTTTAAATACAAAATTATATATTATAAAAATATCTAAATATATATTTAAATTATTAAATATCTTTAAGCTATAACTTTATATTTAAAAATAAATTTATAAATTTATAAAATAAAATATAAATATATAAATTAAGAAATAAATATATAATTAAAAATTTGATTTGATTGAGTAATATAAAAATCAAATCTAGCTTGTCAAGTTATAATAAATTAACTTTTAATCATATTAAATTTAAAAATATATAACAAATTAAATAAAATAGATAAATTTAATATTAATAATAACTACTAATAATTTCAACTCTTTATAATCTATTTATTTATCAGTAATAAAGTACTTTTGATGTTTTTAGATTCATAAAAATAAGTTCTTGATACTTTAAAAAAAGAACATAAAAGGACTAATAATAATGATAAGAATATAATATATATATATATATATAATAATAAATATAAATAACTAATTTTTTATCATTTCTCAAAGAATAAAATAAAATAAAAAATTTTTTTTATTATAAAGCAGAAAATAAATCTTGATATTTAATATATAATATAGTTATTATTAGCTTTTAATAATATTATAATTTTATATTGTATATTATTAATCAAATTAATAGCAAATTTTATTAAAAATTTATTTTATTTTTTTTATTTCTCTTTTTAATCCTGAATTTTTTTTTGATATTTTAATTTTTAAGAGTTATTACACATTTTTAATAGAATTTTGATTTGATAATATCAATAATCAAGAAAGTATCTTTATATTATTTTCTTTTTTCTATTTCTTACAAATTTTCAATTAGTGTTTTGAATTATTATTCTACTGCAAAATTCAATTTATATTATCATTATCAAAAAACTTTTTAGCAAAAGTCAAGAAATATTTCTTGTAAATAATGCATATATATTTAATATTAAGATTTCTTTTAAAAGAAACTAATTAATCAAATCTTCATGATAAAAATCAATCTTAAATATGAATTTTTAATGAATATTTAATCATACAAAATACTTTTTGTTTCTCAATGAATTGTTAAATCTTTTTATTTGACTGATATAATTGAAAGATACTTTCATCTATAAAAATAATCTGATTTCAATTAAAGTCTTAATGTTATCTTGCTTATGTTAGTTATTTTTTTTATGCTTTTTGATAAGTAATGATTTTTGAAGTTTATTTAAATATTTTGCTTCTAATATAACAAGACATTACCTAACTGTTCATTCATTAACTTTGACATCTTGACATTCAAGTTGTTGCTGTATTTCATTAGCTATTATATTGTATTTATTCTCTATTCAAGTTGTAATTTTTTTATCTTGCACCATACTTGTATTATGTTCCTTTTTTGGTCACTTAGATCTTTATTTTCTTGATATCTTTTGATCTAATAAACCATTGTAGGTAGACGAAAAAAACCATTAATCATAAAAAAGCTCTTCCACCATCCGATATTTTAAGTTAATTATAATTTATTACAAATACCAAATGAAGTTCAATAGCATCTGTATTTATTTAAAGCTACATTATATCTAATATCTTTACATCATTGTAATTCCCTACAATATATATGTTACATATAATAAGATTTGCAATTTATTCAAATGGTTTAAATGTTTTATGAGCCAGATGACAATGATTCGTGTCGTTGTCTTGATCAAGAGCATAACACAGAAAAAGTGCATCAATCCTAGAATATAAAGAATATAAATCAGTGAGATTTTGTATGAATAATTTATAATGAATGTGTAAATCAAAAAAAACCCCCTTCACAGAAAGAGACTTACGTATTCGACATGATACCAGCATAAAATTTTGAAGTGTAATATGGTATTAAAAAGGCTATAATCGCAACTACATATCCATAAGGAGATTCAAGCGAATGAGTAGCGTATGCAAATGTAATGATACCAGATATTAAAGATATAACCAAGGATCCGACTGATAAGATAAATTTTGTATAAACGTCTATAAGAAAGAGAAATGTTAATAAGGTTTGTTTAATATTGAAAGAAATAAATTAATGATATGTTAATTATCTACCGGCGAATAAGCCAGATATTAAGTTTCTACGAAATACTTTTGTCGTGAACTTAGCAGATGTACAAAAATTATGACCAGATATACCAGCATAAATCAACGCATAATTGTTAAGGTTTTCAATTAATGCTTCAATGCAATGGAGACATACAGTAACACAGTAAAAAATATCACTCAAGCGGCCTCTAGATCGCTTATAAATAAATCAATCAAAATTTATCAAATCAATCACGGCAAGAATAATATTATCAAGAAATATTAGCGCTTTTATAGTTTACCTTCTTAAGTTGAGTATAAACATATTGTATAGTTTGTATTGTCGAAAGTATTAAAGCTCCAAAGCATACTGTTCCAAATGATGTTGTTGTTGCTCTGATAAGCGCCAATTTGGTAATCATTTTGCCATTGAAACGTTCAGAGACATGCCTAAACTCATAATAAATGGAATATTAGAGAATATGTATAAAAAATATTTAATATTAACCATGTTAATAATAGGACATACATACAAATTATGCTTGGCTTACCGGTGAAAATACCAATTTGAAACAACACCAGCTAAAGTTACCCTAATATTTATTTTTCACCGTTTGAATGAAAGAAATATTACAGCTTTAGATATTTCGAAAAATAGAAAAGAAAAAGCTTATTTTATTTACCTTTGGATATTACTAAACACCTCAGATGCCCATAAATACATAAAAATGTAAAATGTTATAAACGAATATGTGCGAGAATTCATGTCTAAAATTTTAGCAGTTAGATAGATTCGGTAAAAATTGATGATAATACTTCTTGATAACTACCAATCGTCAAAGATCCAAGTAGAAATAGCCGACTGAAAAAAACCAGCCATATTAACGTGAAGGTAATATAAGCCCCCAATATTAAAAGGGAAGTTCCGAGTATGTATGGATTATCTTTGAGAATATCGCAAGTCAGCTGCATTTTAAGTAATAAATCTTAATATATTAAAGAATTAATTAAATAAATTATTATTTAAAATTATTACGAACCTGGATGATGGTAATCGTGTCTTCGATTTTTTTTCTGCGATATATTAACCTTAGAGATGTTATGCAAATAACCAATGGCATCCACGATAAAAACAAGAGCCTATGAATAATGTGATAATACAGTCAAAACCTCTTTTACAAAATATAAATTATCAGCAATAACAAATTATCGTACCATTTATGTTGGGAAGTATATTCATCAGTTATCCAGAAAGAATCTGAAAAGCAATGTACTAGAATCCAGATAAATAGAGCTGCTGTAATGATGGGAACAGCGGCCAGAATTATCCATACAAAGCTCTGAGAAATGAAAAATAAGAATTAACTAGGTGAGAAATGCTGGATTATATTAAACATTAATAATGGTAGTAGTAATAGTAATAATAATAATAAAAAATATATCTTTTTACCCTAACGAACATGCGTTGGAAGACAATCCAAATCGAACTCAAGACTATTGAAAAAATTATCGCGAAAATCAGAACGTCTATAAAAAAAATGAATTCTGTATGATTTAACCTTATTTATTTGAAGAATATGTTCCATTAAAATGAAATCGTATATTATTACCCATGCTATTGTAAATCACAGAAAAAATTTTTGCCTTTGCATAATCATCCCATGATAGGGACTGTGGAAAATTGGCAATTAAACATTAGTTTATTTAGGAAAAAGAATATCAGCTCGTTAACAATTAAACCATAAAAACTTACTTTAGTCTTAAAAAGCAATATTATGCCACTGAACATTATAACGAAAATACCAGCCAAGAATAAAATTGCGAAAGGAGAATCTTTATAGGTTTGCTTTGAAGTAGAGACTAATGGAGGGGGTAGCTAACGCAAAATATATTTAAAGACTACTCAATATACTCGCATCAATTGAGGGAAACATCATAATGAAGACTTACAGAGGTTGATGAAAGCAATCCTTCAGATAATGAGTTTCTTCTATTGTTTAAAGGAGGTTGTTCATCAAGATAAATGGAGGCTGGCATCTACTCGAAAGAAATTACGATAAATACTAAGTGATGGTTCAATGTAATGAAACAATTATTTTTACTTGAGTATTATAGGGAGGCGGTTGTGACAAAATGGGCAATGTATGCTCTGTTTCTTGATAATCGTCTTGATAGTCAACATTACTAAACTCCCGTGATTCTTGCAAAGGTATTGCTTCTTGAGGATCAGCATCTATAGCAACCGAAGACACGGAAAAAAATACCGAAGGATTTGAATTTATAGAGGAATCACCACGCCGCGATAATGTGCTTTTTGCGAATTCGGAAAACATGACAATTGTTTTATCAAAATGAGCTAATTTTGGGATCACTGTTTTAGGAACAATGTAGAAATGGGGTTCAGCCAACACAATTGATAATTTTAGCATTAGGCTAGCATTTATAATAAGAGATCTAACATGATTTATAAAAATTATTGACGCGCGTTAACGTTAAATTTCGTGTTCAAATTCTACGCGCGCTTTATACAACTATTTCAAATGTCTTTAATGTCTTTAGAGGACCAAGAAATCCCTGACAACTCTATTCTGAATGACAATGAAATGTGGGATAGTATGGAAAATGATGTATTATTACCGGGTGAATCTTCTTATATTAAGACATTAACCGAAGAATATAATGATCTGGTGGCGATAAACAAAACGTTTAGTAAAGTAAATGAGAATTTGCAAGAGGCAAGAAATAAGCTACGAGTATGTTTTTTCTGGCTTGATTATAATTTGAATATTCTAAAAAAAGGAGAAAACTTTATTTTATGACATTTTGGATATTTAGCAATTTACGAAAAATATCGAGCAGACAGATGAATTATTGGATTTATGGATAAATATTTTATCTCAAAGCACTCACACACAACAGTTATTGTCTGATCCATCATGGGAAGGTATTACGGAGGTAATTTAAAGATTTGGCATTTTGTTCTTTTGACTGGATATATCGTAAATTATTAATTTATGCGTGAGCATTTCTCATATATTGTTTTATTTCAGGAAAGACGTCGAATAATTGAAGAAACAGAGCGGGAAGAAAAAGAACGACAAGATCGTGAAAAGGAGGCGCATGAACGAGAGGAACAGGAAAGACAGATTGCTATTGAAAAAGCTAAAGAAGGTATTATAATTAAAAATTTTCAATATTTCTATTTCGATCATCTTTTAATATTAATTCACTCATTTTAGCCGAGATTGCTAAATTATCTAATAAACCAAAAATAAAACGTGGAAGAACAACAACAAAAACGCGCGGGCGAAATTAAGATTTATAATATTTATAACTAAAAAATAATTTTTATTATATATAATAACTGTATTATTAATAAATTTTAATATAAAGAAAAACTTTCGATTTTTATTAAATTTTATCACAGTATGTATTGTATAATCAATCCTTATATATTGTGTGTCATATTAAACTGACGTCTCTTATAAGGATTAGAGCGTCGCAGACACCAGTGTGCAATATACATATTTAATAACAATAATTAATATTTGGTCGATGATGATGCTGTCGATATTGTTCCCAACTCTTCAATTGGCCATTTAGGGATATGATTAATTGTGTAATCGTCAATTAGTCCAACTCGATATCTTTCAATTCCTGCCCATGCAATCATCAAACCATTATCAGTGCATAAATGTGGGGGTGGGCATATTAATTCAATATTGTATTTATCATGCGCGAGTTTTTCTAAGCTAAAATGCAAATTCAATTATGTAATATCCGAATAAATATTTTTACTTCTATTCATTAATGAAACGCAAAATTACCTTGTACGAATGGCTTTGTTGCTTGCAGCACCACCACTAGCAACCAATCCATTCAAAGCAAGATCTCGTTCCTTACACCAATCAAAAGCCAAATTCAATTTATCACTTAAATGCCGTATTGCGGTTGCCTGAAAAGCAGCAGCAACATCTCTTTTGACTTGAAAATCTCTTAGATCCAAATTTTCTTTTTCTAACAAAATGTTAATAGAAGTTTTTAATCCGCTAAAGCTCATATTAGGATTCTCCTTCGTCCGCTTTTCTTTTGTCATTGGAATTGGGATCTGATATCTGTTTGGATCACCCGCCGCCGCGAATTTCTCTAATGCAGCGCCGGGGCCACCATTTCGACCTTTTAACCATGGGAGTCCCAAAAGACGCGCTGTTTTGTCAAACGCTTCGCCAATTGCGTCGTCAAGAGTTGTGGCTAGTTGAGTATATTTGTTGATTCCATGTGCTAATAGGATTAGAGTGTGACCACCAGAAATGAGTAACACTAAAAAAGGAAACTTTAATTCTGGATTTGTGAGACGCGCTGTCAATGCATGAGCTTCCTAAACAGATGGATATAACTTTTATTATTATGACTCATTTGCAAATATAAATAAATATAAATATGCATATCTAATGATACCATATGATGAACGCCAATTAACGGTTTCCTGATGAAAACATTTAATTATATTAATGATCAAAAAAAATTTTATCAATAAACTAAAGAAAAATACCCTAAGACGATAGCTAAAGTTTTTGCCGCATTCAATCCAACACTTAAACAAGGTGCCAATCCAGGACCTCTTGTAACGGCAATCACATCAATATCACGCACCACATCCAATCGGGCATTATCCAAAGCGCTTTTCACCACTTGCGGTAAGAAAGTTTGATGATATACCATTGCAAGGGTTGGTACCACACCGCCTTTTGGCTCATGAATCTCCTGTTGTAACTTTATTGCCTCACCGAGAATATTTCTGTCCGATCGAATTATACCCACCGCGGTGTCATCACATGATGTTTCAATTCCAAGAGCAGTAAACAATTCAACATCATTTTTTGATTCCGATCTTATCGTCGATAAATTAAATTTAAATTTAGTATGTTTCCTTATAAGATTTTCCACATGTGGTGAAATTAATCGAATTGCTCTTTTTTTCGAGTAGGAAATCATAGCTCAAAAATCATGTGACTTTATTCAATTTTTTAAGAAAAAATATATTCAAGTAGATCACATGGATAATAAAATCACTTGGTTTTAATTCCATGACTCGTTATATTGTTGAGTTATTATTTACTTACGCCATGACTGTAAAATGTAATACTTGAAGTTCTTATTCTAAATGGCACTAAACAAGTTATTTACTTCAGCTTGTTGGCTGAATAAGTTAAAGCACATTTCAAAAATTGATAATTTATCTTATCGAAATTTATTATCACAAAGAACGCGTCATTTCCGCATCTATTCAACACCAAATACGAAAAAAATCACTATTCACAATGTTAAAGATAACGATCATTATAGTTCAGTTAACTCCCTGACGTACGAGCCAAAATTCGTTACTGACCAAGAAGAGCAAGATAAATATAAAGAAAGTACTCTCTCTTGGATATATAAAAAACTTCCGATTAGTGTTGTTCCTTATGCCCAACTTGTTCGTCTTGATAAACCTACTGGCACCTGGTTGCTTTATCTTCCATGTGGTAAGATTTAGAGATTCAACTTTCTCACTCAATTGTCTTGGAAAGATCATTCTCGGGAAATTTTATGTGGGTTCGATATTTATGATATGCTTATCTTTTTCCTTCAAGTCCAATTCGCTATTTCACCGAGTGTGTTTCCAATTCGATTGATTTCGGTGAGAATATTGCAGTGTGAATTTCGATTTTTTTTTTTTTTGTTAAAAAATTAGTTAATTTTATTCTTTTATGCAAAGCGTGGAGTATATCAATGGCCTCCTATCACGCAAACCTACCCTTAAATCAAACACTATCAATGCTAGGTTTATTTGGGATTGGTGCCTTCGTGATGAGAGGCGCAGGATGCACCATAAATGATATGTGGGATAGTCGCATTGATCGAATGGTAGAACGTACTAGAACACGACCACTCGCATCTGATAAAATCACTCAATTCGAAGCATTATCTTTTTTGGCTATTCAGTTATCCGCAGGCTTGGCTGTTTTGACACAATTGAATTTGTATAGGTATGAATTGCTACTTGTATATACCTAACATAAATTTTAATTTTTATGTTCTATCATAGCATATTTTTGGGTGCAACATCACTAAGCTTAGTCACCATATATCCCTTTATGAAACGCGTTACATATTGGCCTCAACTATTTCTTGGTATAAACTTCTATTTCTTTTGATAAATAATTAATTATGTAACTAATAAACTTAAAATACGTAAATATAGGATTTGCTTTCAATTGGGGAGCTTTATTAGGTTGGCCTGCTATGTTGGATGACAGCAAGTTCATCGTGATTTTGCCATTATATGCTAGTGGCGTCTGCTGGACCTTGATTTATGATACAATTTATGCACATCAAGTAATTATTAAGATATTGTTAGAATTATACCTATCAAATAATAATTAGAATCATCACTCCAAATTTAGGACAAAGAATATGATAAACTGGTCGGTGTAAAGTCCACAGCACTTTTATTTGGCTCTGACACACGTAAATGGTTGTCCCTATTTTCTGGTGCAATGGTATCACTAGTCGCGTTATCAGGATATGCAAACGCTCAAGGATTACCCTTTTATTTAATTTCTGTTGCTGGGTCTGCTACGCATTTATTTTGGATTGTACACAAGACAGATTTTGATAAAGCTAAAGAGTGTGGACGAAAGTTTAGGATGAGTAAATGGACTGGTGGAATTGTATGGTTGGGCATTTTGATGGATGATATGTGGCAAAGAGTAATAATATGAATAAATTGTTTGGAAATTAGTTTTTTATCATGATCAGAAAATGATAAATTATAGACATATAGTTAGGGCATTGACAGATATTATCTAATATCAGTTTGATAGTTAGATAAGATCTACTAAATCCGGAGCATACGATCGGTTTGCTATAACACGTGACTAATGGTCATTTATAGTTAAAACTTTGATGCAAGAAAGTTTACACGTATACTCGGTATACAAAAGTCTGGAATCGGCAATGATTTACATAGTTAATAATTTCTCTTAAAATATTCAAAAATTTTTTATAATTAAATTATAATGCAGGCTTTTTAAAGATATTTAATACTTTAAATATAAAGATTTTATAAATAAAAAATATAATGATAAAAAAAATGCATTATTAAATAGTTTTTAATAAGATTTATAAATTAATATATTTTTTATAAAAAATATTTTAGAAATTTATTATATAGTTAAATTTTTTCTGTAAATATTTTAATTAAAAATCAATAGTAAATAAAGTGAATTTTTAGTATTAGAAGAGTATTTTTGATTGGCTAAATTTTATATATAATTATATATATTTAATAAAAATAATAATTAACTCATAATTTAATTGATTAATATTCTAGTCATAATAAAAAAAGTATTAGATCATGTGATTTTTTAAGAGATAAATTAATCAAATTGCAAAATTATAAATATAATAATAATAGTTATTAATTATAATTAAGATTAAAATTATATTTTATATAATATTATAAATAGTATAATATTATAAAGTACTATTAAAGTAAAATTTTGCAAGAAATATTTTTTATTAAAATAAAAAAAGCAATTTTATAGATAAATTTCAAGATACAAACTATTTTTAAAAATAAATATTTATTTTGAATTTTTTCTATTACAATTAATCTTGTAATTTAATTAATTTATCTTTTAAAAAAATTATATAATCTGATACTTTTTTTATTATAATTGAGATATTAATCTTTTAATATATTATATAATAAGAATTTTAATAATAATATAATATTTAATATCTTTAAAATACTGATATTATATAAATTTAATTACAAAAATTTTTTATAATTATTTTATTATAAAAAAAATTTTCTTAAATTATATTAAAAAATTCTAAAAAAATATATATCAAAATATAGATATTTTATCTTTATTTAATTTAAAAATAAAAAATATTTATTAAAAAATTTAAATATTTTAATATAAAAAAATTATTTTAAGTTTTATTATATTTTATAAATATAAATTATTACTAATTTCAAACTTTTATATATTAAATATATATATTATTATAATATAAACTTTTAGTAAAATATTAATTAGTTATATATTATTGATCACTTCATATTATAATATGAACCAGTACAAAAAAATTAATATATTAATATAAAAATCAATAATTACTTTTAATAAAAGTTATTCAAATTTTAATTAATCTTTATAATTTTTTATATTAAGTAAAGAACAATCTAAATTAACTTTTTATACTATTTTAATTATCTTATTATACTTTAATTCAGTAATAAATAAAGCAGTACTTTACTAAAAAAACTAAAATAAAATTATTTTTTTTAAAAAAAAAGTTATTTTAAATATTAACACTATCAATTTGCAAGATTAGAACTTTAAACTATGTAAGCAAGTTACTCTAAATTTGATAAATATATATTCTAAATTTTATAAAAATTGAATTAGTAGTTATAAAGATATTAAAATTTAAAGTTTAGTAATTAAATTATTTACTATATTATTATTGTAGTAATATAAATTTCTTTAATTTTATAATTTTTTAAACTTGAAAGATTTAACCAATTAATCAATCTTTAAAAGATATATGATTTTAAATAATATAATTGATGTATCAATTAAAGATGATAGTCACAATTACTATGTTGCAATACTTATATTGCAACTATATACTGCAACTTATTAAAAAATTTAATAAAAATCACAACTTGTCACAACTTATCACAAGTTACAACTTGTTATAACTTGCCATAACTTGTTATAACTTGCTGCAACTTACTATAACTTATTATAACTTATTATAACTTATTATAACTTACTATAACTTACTATAACTTATTATAATTTATTATAATAAT
>CAJVPS010001667.1:0-14540 GCA_910591765.1 Ambispora leptoticha | reverse complement strand
ATAATAGAATAATTAAAATAATATAAAAAGTTAATTTAGATTGTTTTTTACTTAATATAAAAAAATTATAAAGATTGATTAAAATTTGAATAATTTTTATTAGAAGCAATTATTAATTTTTATATTGAGGTACAGATATTTTTGCACCGACTCATAATTTTATAATAAATATTATAGAATTTATTTTATATATTATTAATTAGAAATATTAATTCAGAAAATTAATATTATCAGAAAAATTTTCTTATAATATTAAAAGTTTTTATCAAGCTCTAATTATATATAATAGTTATAAAACAAAAATATTTTATTATTTATTAATATTAATATAATATAAATATAAAAATATTTGATTATATATATTTTTAAGAATATAACTATTTTCAAATCTATATATTTAAATAAAATTATCTTTTAAATTATCAAATTATAAAATAAAAAAAGAATTATTCAAGTAATAATTAAAATAAAATTATCTTTTAGATAATATATTATAAAATAATTATAAATATGATCTGATACAAAAAAAATTTGTATCTTAATATAAAAATTATATAAATTTTAACTAATTTTAAAAATTTTTCTAGATCAAATATAAAATAATTTAAATAAATTTTTTATACTATTTTACTTGTTCTATTGTATTTTAATTCAATAATAAATAAAGTAATACTTTTTTAAAAAACAAAAATAAAAATTTTTTTAAAAAAATAATATAAAATTTTAAATATATATACTTGAGATTATAATAAATAATTTTAATTAAAACTGCTTAAACACTTTATTTTATTAAAATTTTTATAATTTTTAATAATAAAAAAATTAAAAAATTATTATAATTAAATTTGAATATTATTTTATAAATTAATTAAAGTAAACTTATTTATTAAATTATTAAGTATATATATTTAAAATTTTATATAATTTAAATAAATATTTATTGAATAACAAATAAAAAAATAGTTTGAATTTTTATAATTATTTTTTTAAAAAAATTTTAATTATAAAAATTTTATTAAGATAAGTTATTAAATTTTTATATAATTAAATAAATATTTATTAAATATAATCATAAATAAAATATAATATAATTATATAGTAAAATTTAAGAAATAATAATATTATTGATAAAATTTTTTATTAAAGATATATAATAAAATTTTTATATTTAAATGAATTTCAATATATAATAACCTAATTAAATAAGACAAAATTAAAATTTATTTTGAAAAAATAATCTATTAATATTTATCTAAGATATAATCTTTTTATATTAAATTATAAGATTTTAATTATTAAAATTACAAAAGTTGAGAATTTTAAATAAGAATAAAAGTTTAGTAAACAAATTTATTTACTTGACAATTTAAGAAATATCAAAAGAAAATAACTTTTATTTTACTTATAAAAGAATGTAAAATTAATTATAAATTTCTTTCGAAAGATTTATTAATATTAAATATTATATAAAAGAAGATTTAAATTAATTTATAAAGTAATATAATTGAATAAATTCTTTAATAGAATTATAAAGAAAAATTATTAAAGTAAATTACTCAAATTTTATAAGATAATTAATATTTTTATCTCTATTAGATAATTTATTATTATAAATTTATTTGATTTATTTAGATAATCATAATAGTAATTATCTTGATATGAATAATAATTATATTTATAAATAATTATTTGTTTTCATCATTGAGTTTACTTTCTAAAATGAGTAAATTAGTTAAGATTATAGAAAATAAATAGAAATAAATATTATTATTATATATGTACTGTATATAAATGTATACACGCATATATGAAACAGTAGTTTATGTCAATCCAGGCTTCGTAATAAAAATTGTATTGATTTGAACTGGCTGAATTATGCTATTTTGGATTTAATGACAATCTGAAATGAACTAAAACTGATTGTAAATAACAATGGAAACTGGAAATAAAGTATCAGATCCAGTTTGAATCACGGATTGATTTAACTGAACTGAGCTTTAACTAGAAATATCTGTTATTCTTGTGCATGACTATTTAGCATTTCTGAATCCTTATAAGTGAAGTTATTAATGGAGTGCTCCAGTCTATATTAAAATATATAATCCACTCTGGAGTATCTTCAGAGTAGATTATAGTCAACTTTTTATAACGAAAGGATGGTTCTGTTAAAAAAGAGTTTTATTATATAAAGTTATTATATTTTCTATAATGCTTGCTCTTTCTATATTGAATTAATAATAAAATTTAAAAATTTTAAGTTCGTTATATCAAAAGTTCATTATAAAAAAGGTTCGTTATATAAATAGTTGATTGTATATGATTTAATATAAACTGGAGCACTTCATTAACAATCCTACTTACAAGAAGTACATGCACTCCATGAATTTCTTTAACCAAATGAATGTTTTTTTATTTTTTTCATTTTCATTTTTTTACATTACATAATGATACCAATATAAAAATTTGATTGTTGCATGTTGTCCAGTTTGTCTGATTATATCATGCATTACATATTTAGTAAATTATTTAATTATTATAAATGCTATTTCTATGAAAAAAATCGTTTGGAAGATAATAAGCTTTCATCAATGTTTGTCTGGGTTATGTCAAGATGTAAAATCTAGAAATTTTGCGTATCTTACAATTGTGCGATATTAATCAAATTTAATCGATTATTATACGAATTTTGTTTATTTATTATCAACCTCTTTGTCTATGATATAGAATAGTTTATCAGCCTCTTTTGCTTACAATATACATGTACATATACAGTGGCCTATCATAAATCACCGGACACTTGATGACGATCATCATCAATGCAAATTTGTTATCAACTTAAAACTGGGTTATCCTGACAATTACCGTATCAATTTCAACAAATTTTGGTTTATTTGTAAGATGAAAATAAACTGTTTTGTTTTGTTTATTAATATTTTGTTGGGTAGCCATTACTAGCTATGACTGCTGCAACTCGACGTGGCATACTATCAATGAGATTTTTGTATTTACTTTCATCAATTTGCAGTCACTCATTCTGGAGTATTTGCCATAATTCTTCACAATTTTTGGGTAATGGTTCATGTATTTGAACTCATCTTTCTAATTCATCCCATAAAGTTCTATGGGATTCAAGTCAGGGCTCTGGGTGGGCCACGGAATACTACTTATATTATTTTCTATCTTCCATTTTTTAGTTTTGCTTGCTGTATGGACAGGTGCATTATCTTCCTGAAAAACATAATCCTTCTTATTATCTAGAGTAACTAGGAATGGTAATAAATGATTTTTTAGCACATCTATATACATATTGGCTGTTAGTCTCTCTTCCAATCTAACTAATGGACCAAGACCATTTTTTGTGAAACAACCCCACACTATTACTTCTTTTTGACCTGATTTAAATGTTGGAATAAGGCATCCAACATCATATTTTTTGTGAGGTTGTCTCCAAACATATTTCTTACCATCTCCTCTGAATAATTCAAACCTAGATTCATCACTCCAAATAATGATTTCCCATTCTTTTTCCCATGTTTGCCATTCCCAAACCCAGAGAAGTCTCTTTTGCCAATTAACTTCATTCACAAGCAGTTTTCTGGTTCCAATCTGACCAAAGAAATCTTGTTCATGTAAGTAACGTTGAATGGTAATCATACTTACATTAGTTAAGGTAGAGGTAACAAATTTTTCACGTAATTCTTGAAGATTTGTGTGTCGATTTTCTTTAAGAATTCTTTGTAAATGACGACTATCTCTTTCTGTCATTATATGTGGTCTGCCACTTCGGGGAGGGGGTTTTTCACAATTAGAACTTCGGTAAACAGAAATAATATCCTGTACAGTACTTTTTGACTGATTTAATGTTTCAGCAATTTTTCGTACACTGATTCCACACTTTCAAGCACCAACAATTTCTCCACGCTCAAAAATGGAGAGCTCTTTTCGTTTGGTAATTTTATTTATTGATTCGAAACTTTTAGAAGATATAATTTAGCGTGTTGCAAAGTCGAAGTAAAGTAAATGCAAGGAAAAAAAAGAATAATGAAATCAACAAAGTCATTATGGAGAAAATCTAATTCAAACAGTGTTATTTGCAAAACGACTGGGGATCACATGATGTCCGGTGACTTTTGATAGGCCACTGTACATGTATGTAGCCACGTCTCTGATATTGTAACGGTAACTTTAAACGTAATTAAATTTATCGCATAAAAAGGCAAATAAAAAACTTAAAATGAAGGCTGGCTTCTTATTGACTTGTCACTCTAATAAATTGGCAAAATTTTATTAAAATGCCAAATATTGCGACATTTCGATCATTGTTGGAGATGTTCGAAATACTGAACGAACTTTCTACAGCGCATTCATCAATTTTAGTAGCGCAATCGGAATATTTTGCTATTGCTCTTTCTGATGCGTGGATAAAACGAGAGCCTAACCAAATATTGAACCGCGCATTTTTGAAAACTTATTAAGGTAATATTTTATACGTTTTAAATTTATCGTTATTAAATTAAAATTAATTTTCACATAAGATACATGTACAGTAACAATATCGATTTGTCAGATTATGGTATGCTAATACTTTTAGATTTATTGGTCGCTGCCGATGAATTGATTCTTGAAGAATATATTCAAGAATATCTTTTGGCGCAACATTCTGAATCCATGTTGAAAATTTGCTTTTATAAATCAAATCGCTTTTCAAACATAATTCCTTTGTCAAACTCCAGGAATTCTGTATAGAGATCACGTCTAAAAATCCGGCTGCAGTTTTTCAATCCAGTGATTTCGCTAATATTCAAGAAAAGCAATCACCACTTTGCTCAAACGAGATGATTTAAATCTTAAAGAGAGAGAAATTTGGGAAAAGGTTATTGAATGGGGAATTGCTCGAGCGTCAGCTTCTAGCAAACATCAATTTATCGATTCCAATAGATCAATGGTCACAAAACGAATTCAATCAACTCAGCTCTACATTCAATAATTGTATACCATTAATTCACTTCTTTCATATAAGCTCTGTTGATTTCTATAACAAAGTATTGCCATACTCAGAAATATTACCAAAGAAACTTTACAAAGATTTGTTACATCATTATTTGGTACCTGGAAGTGAAGAAAAATAAGCTTCGATTCATTCCATTCGTAATTCGCACCATTCAGTATCAACAATACTTTCTCGAAATCAAATCGATAAAATTATGCGATGGATTAAAGGACAAGGTGCGGAAAAAAATTATCCATTTGAATTTAATCTATTATTGCGTGGCAGCCGAGATGGATTTTCTGGTAGTGATTTTCACCGCCTATGTGATAATAAAGGACCAACCATTGTCGTTATACGGTTCAAAGATTCTGATGAAATTATCGGTGGTTACAATCCCATTGAATGGAAAATCTCTTAGTAAATGTTATTAGGGTTATAAAGTAAAGGGTAGCTTTTTATATAAATTTAATTCTGATGACATTAATGGATCTGCTGTGAGGATTATAAATTAAATTTGTTAGTGCATTTTTTAAATTATCGAAAAATTTGTCTAAGGTAACTTATATACTGGGAAAAAGTGAGTTAGACTGCATTATTTACTAATAAAGGGTTCCTTAATGTTCTAAAGTTTTCTGTGACGACTTTTACGTAAATCGACCTTTAACAATGGAAGTCAAAATATTACGAATAGATTTCGAGGAAAATATAATTCATTAACCAATAACTAAAGTGTTCAAAATCAAAGGTTGGAACTAAGTTTCTGCCAACAAAATAATAACAGGTTGGACTTAATTTCTGACAACAAATCAATAGAGAAATTCGAAGTATAGATTTTGATGGAGAAGTTTCTCCACTGCTTGTACGGAAGACAGGATTTGAAGATAATCAAGGTTGGTTTACAGGATTATTTTATGATTAAGCAATATCATTCTTGTTATTGGTTCGTGTGATTCCAGTTGTTCCGATTTAAGCATCGGTGACTTCACAAATATAATTACAAGAGAAAATTCATAATCAAACACAAAAGAGAATACAAAGAAGATACAGTGGAAATACAAAAGAAAATACTAACAATGTACATGTATATAAAAATGACAACGATTATCTCTCAACCAATTCACGCATTTCATTCAGTTGGAAGCAAATACACATCATAGCGATGAATTTACTAAATGTAAATGAGTATACTGCAATGAGAGTTTAGTCATAACATTCATGCTTGTAGGGAATGTGACTATTGTGCGTTGCGATGACCGTTTCACATATCAAAAACGAACTTATAACGATGAATTGCGGAGATAAAGATATGGACAATCTAATAAAAGATGCAACAAAAGGGAATGATTATGATTTATTTGAATGGAGGATTTACCAATTTTGAATATCTTGCAAAAAGAGGTTTAGGGTCAATTTATAAAGCAATCTGGTTGGATTCATACCTGACGAAACCACTCGCAAGTAATTTTGTTTTGACGAATTGATAAATCTTATGACTATTATTACACCTAACCAGTCTATTAGATTTCAAAGATGTACAGGCTGAACAAATTTGTGAAAGATTAGATTGAAGTTTACTCGAGGTTGTGGCTTCTCTACTAATTTCTAAAGGTGTTGTACCATTAACTGCGGTTACTATGGGCGGAAAGGTACCTTTATTTTATTTTTTGTCAAAACAATATTTTTTTTGAAAGAGTTGCTCTATGTTTAAAATATTTTCTTTTAAAAAATCTAAAGATTATGTGAAACTATAGGTTACTATTTTTGTCTAAAATAAAAAATAAATTAAAAATTTTTATAGAGAATTTTTGACATTCCGGCAATTTAATGCAGGGTGCGTTAAATGAAAATCAGAAGTATTATTAAGCATGTACATACAGTAATACAGCAAAAAAAAGTGTCAGATCATGTGATTTTTTAAGGGGTAAACCAATCAAATCGCAAGATAATCAATATAACGATAATAGTTATTAATTATAATTAAGATTAGGATTAGAATTGTAGGATTATATTCCACGTGATATTATAACAGTATAACATTATAAAGCACCACTATAAATACTATCAAGTAAAATTTTGCAAGGAACATTTTTTGTTAGAACAAAAATAGACAAAATTTCGAGATACAAGCTATTTTTCAAAAATAAACGTTTGTTTTGAATTTTTTCCGTTACACATTAGTCTTGCGATTTGATTGGTTTATCCCTTAAAAATCACATGATCCGACACTTTTTTTTGGCTAGGGTATTAAAATTGAAATAATAACGATGTACTCGATTTTTACCCTGATGTGCATAGCAATCAATCTAACAAATAAAGAAAATTGTTTTTCAATTGGAGTGGAACCCTGTACTCATGCTGAGAACCTAAATTTCGAGCATTGCTTATAATAGCAGTGTTATGTTATTTAAGTGTGTATAAAACATAATAAATATGTAACAAACTGTTGTGATTCAATTGTGATTTTTTAATTAATAAAAAAATTTTCTTTGTTCATTAAATACAGAATACATGTATACTTTATACTGTTCAACAAGTTTAGAAATCGATGAATGGAGCAAACCATCTAAAATCATTAACTATCATTATACATGTATGATTTTTATACTGTACATGTACATGTACATATACATGTATAAGCGAATTTGGGAAATATCCCGGTTACACACATAACGATCATTTAGAATTTGTAGTGTATATTAATAAGGGACCTGAATTTTCATTTGTTTTTATATCTATGATGTATCAATTTAGATAAAACAACTAGTTGGCGATTTCTTATAATTCTATTTATTCATATAATAAAAAATTCTGAAAAGTCGCAGGAGACACACAGATAGAAAGACCGTTATAATAATAAATTTTTTGTGGATTGCTAAATGAATTTTGGAATTCCTAGTGATTTTTTGAGGTACATACGTAATTGATAACCCGTTAGAAAAACTAAATTTTTTCTAACTGTGCACGCAATGTCGAAATAACGTTGATATCATAAATTCTAAAAAGTTATGTTTGATAATTTAATTTTTGGAAATATTTATTTCTGCCTTAACAACGAGTGTGATTATAGTTAGTTCAGAAAATATCATCTAATAGATACTGTAATAATTTAAAATTAAAGCATATTACAATAATCAAAGATTATATTACTATTTATCAACATATATTATCATTACATCATTATTAAAACAGAATAATTTGAACAAACTACATGCAATTGTTGTGATTTAATAAATATAAAAATTGGGGTGCCCGGGTTTATTAGGTTTGACAAAATTAGTACAGAACCCACTGTTGCAAATAACATCGTTCGCGCAATCTTGTTTACTATCACATGGGTCGCCGTCATTACAATCGTGTCTACCAGCACCAGGAGTACAACGTTTCGATAAGACCCTTTCATTGAGAGGAGATGACAAGACCATTGCTGTGTACATGATGCTAATGAGAATAGACCAGATAATAAATTTCATAGTTCAGCTATACTTTTGCATAAAATAGTAGATATGTGTTGATGTTGTCAGATAGCTTTTTGTCTCTCTCAAGCAAACAAAATTTTCAGCCTATACATATATATATATATATATATCTTACATATGTGGTTATAGGATAACGATAAATTGTCTATCCTAATTAACTGCACTCAGATTTCCTTTTCCGTAATATATTGGAATTCTTCTTTTTCCGTAAATACATATTTTAATTGCTTCCTTTTCCGTAATATATTGGAATTTTTCTTTTTCTGGAAATAAACACACTTTTAAATTGTATTTTTTCTGTAAATATTCAACTCTTTTTAGTTAGAAAGTTTAGAGTGCCATATCATTATCGAAGATTTTTGGATCTGAACACAAAGATTCATTTCTAGTTAGAATATTCGGAAAATCTTTCTGTTTAAAGACGTAATTATTATAAATTATTGATTGACACATTAAGTGATAGCGATAGCTAATAAAGTTTATAGGGAGTAAGCAACAAGCAAGAAAAAACAAATAAGACAATAAACCAATGGAAACAATCAGTATTCTAGAATAATGTCATTGTAAACATACAGTAGATAGACATAAAATAACATAATTTGAATCCAGTTTTCAAATGTTTTCATTATACATGTATTCGTTCGTCAATAGATAACGATAAAGTGGGATTATTGTATCAAGCCGTATTTATATGGTGGTTTATAATGAGTGATAAATAAAGTGACGTTTATGATGAAATTCTCAAGGAAAGCTTTTTTTATTCTTATTTAATCTATTGATTAGTTCTAATAATGGGGGCCATTTCTACGGCTTTAGAAGCCAATCTCATATGACATGTGATACATAAATAGAAATACGCAAAATCAAGTTGGGATGGAACTGTTTTACGTTAATTAAAGACGAAAATACGCTCCCAAGATATTGATTGAAAAATTAAAACTTAAATATTCAGTGATTCTTGGATCGATATCTCGACATAATCCCATTTGGACAAATTTTAAGTTCTTTCTTTGTACGTTTTTACAAAAAATTTCATAATTTAGATCTTGTATAGTTTTTTTCTCAATTTAATTATTGCATTAAAATTCATTACATTATTATTATAGTTATCCTTTTCTTTATGAAAAATTCCTATTAGAATTTTACTTTTAATGACCCGCGAAAATCAGTGATAAACGATTTGTAATTTAATGACAAATTTGTATATTTTAATATAGAATAACTCTCGAAAGTCAGAGAGACAGGCAATATATGGTTTGAAGGAAACAACTAATAAAATTAACTCTTGCCTAAACTACGACTCAACTTTATTTCTTTTACGTCAAAACGAAATTGATAGCTTTATTTCCTTTATGTTTAATTGAATCGATTGCTTCTTTACTTGAAACTTGAGCTTTTACTTTTGGTTACATAATCACCGTGAAAGATTAGAACAGGAGACCTTTAGAACCCCAGTACCACATTATTCAGTCAAGCTCTCGACCCTTGTTGCGTCTACAATTCATCAGTCAACCTAACTTCTGAATTGAGTGTGACAGTACAACGACAACAATTATCTCGTTTTTTTACAATCATCTCAAGGTGGAATCAAGTACTCATCAATGTAATAAATATGACGCTTGTCAAGAATGGAAATAACGCGATGAGTGTTTCGTTCACAATACTTACGTTTTTGAACATCACTAACGAATTTATAGTGATAGATTGTCTAGGGTATTGGCAATATAACAAAAAGAATCCACTCGAATAATTGATTTTTTAATACGTTTTGTTACATACTATTTGAAAAATTTACTAACGTTGAATAACTTGCAAAAAGTAGGTTTTAAGTCAATTATAAAACAACCCGGTTCTATGGATCATTACTTTATTCTGATGAAAAAAATTTAAACGAAGTGAAGAAATAGAAGTTATGTTGAACTTATTGCACAATCAAAATAAGAATTATACATGAGGTAAAAAATGAAAATTTCTAAAAGGAAAGTTGCTTTTTGTTCTAACTCAATCAATTTTTCAAAAATAAAATCATACTGTTCTAAATTTAATTATATAACTTATTATGAAATAACTAAAAATCCTGTTACAAATGAATACCGTAAAGTATCAAAAATATTCTAACCTCCAAAAATAAGAAACCGTCTCAAAGTCTTGAAAAATTTGATAAGCTGTCACTTTTTTAATAATCAATTTTTCCAAAAAAAGGTAAATCTGAATTTCACATAAAAAATTTGGTAACTTTGGGATGTGATATATTGATGTCCAACTGTCAATCTGGACGAAAATAGATCTATTTAACCTAGTTTAAACAAATAGTTTCATTTTTGCCCAGGTTGGATGGTTAAATGCCAAGATATCATATCTCAAATTTTTAAATTTGATAATTCAGATTTTTTATTTATATCATTATGCAAATCTCCATATTAATTTGTAAATTGGTATCATAGTTCATAGCAGCAACTTTGAACTTACCTGCTAAATTAGCAGTAATAAATTGAATATTTGAAATATTTAAACTAAGAGAAATTAAGTATTTGGAAAGGATCCGAAAATAAGCAATCTTTAAAAATTTGATTTTAAATTAATAAATTATTACTATTATTTAATATTTTAGATTTTTATAAAATTCTCCAATTTTGTTAATTTTTTAATTTTTACAAGCCGTAAATATTATAATTGATAGATAGATATTCTTTAAATAAATTTCAAAATAATTTATTATTATTTGATCAGAAAACTACAGTGCGGGACACTTAAAGACGCCAATAAAACAAACCATCTTTAAACAGTAAAGGATAATCATACAAAGGTGATGCAAAAAAAAGAAGGCCGCTATTTTGTAGTAAATTGGCCTAGCTACAAAATAATCACCCATTTTTGAATAGTATTCGTTAAAAATGTCCAAGTTTCATATGATCGATACATATCCAAAGTAATAACGTGATTAGTGATCGTCCAATAAAATTGGATTTTGATTTTATTTTTTGCGTTTGTCATGTTTCATTGGACCACGTTTTCAAAATCCGAAACCGTTCTTCGTGGGTATAATATTATTACTGTATAACACGTGTCTTTTTGAGCACGTGATTTTTCGACAAGTATGTAAAAATCGATTTTTTGGCTTATTTAAATTTGATTTGATGGGAAAAGTCACGTGATTAACGTCTTTAAGTGTACTTATATTATTACTTTCAAAATAATAAAGTAACTTTATAGAGATTATTTAATAAGAACAATTTTTTTAAATATATTTGATAATATATTGTGAATTTAATAATATAAGCTATTAAAATGTTAAAAGATTATGAGATATATTATGAACTAATAATAAAGTAGTAGTTCTCGAAAGAACTACTGCGGAAACCTTTAGGATTAATTGAGAACTCCTCTTTTCTTAAATCATTCAGTCAGAATCTCTACCCTTGTATTGTGACTTATTTCTATTGGATTCAATATTTTTCAAGAGAAGCATAACAGGTATACATGTATGATTACCATAATTCGTATTTCAACAATCACCAAGCATAATCACCCACATTTTTCAGCACAATTATTCACATTTTTCAGTACAATAGTCTGTATATTTCAGCATAATCATTCATACTTTTCAGCACTATTGCTCACAATGTTCAACACAGTCCTTTCTTTAATTGTATTTTATTATTTTGTGATTTTATCAATGGAATAAGAATTATATAACAATAAATAGTATTAAAATAGTATTTTTTTTAGAAAAAGCTACAAAAAATGAATATAAAGAATGGCTTTCAGGACTTTAAAAAAGCAAAAATAAACTTGCGTACAAATTTTTCTCCAAGTATTAACGCATTAGTTAGATCCTTTGGATTGATTAGTTTAAAGGCTTTTGGTTAGAAAAAAAATTAGAATGATTAGTAGCTAGCAAACTTAATTCTCTTTTCTTCTCTCTATCTTTCCTATACACTAACTTCTATTTCACAAATTCCCACGTCTCAAATAATTCCAAAACTCTCTCAATTATCACAATCCAAATATTACCATTCTCTTGCATTCTTTCTTTTAAAATGCATATACAGAACAAACTCCATAGATATTGGTACAGGAATTAGATTTAATAAGTATAATCAGTCTGATCACTATCTTCCAACCCTAGTCACAGACAAAATTTACCAAAGCCTACCCATTTATTCTTGCCCTATGACAGTACTTTCTTTATAGTTAAATTAAGAAAAAGCATTCAAAAATTTATTATGTTGAGAATTTATTAATAATTTCATCATAGAGAGAATTTTTATTATAATAATTTTGAAATTTACTAGCTTAATTAGTCTTTACTATAACTTTAACTGTAAAGATATATATACATGTATATGTAATCAAAGTTTGAATTCCCACATACATAACTAATGGACAAGTATATAATAATAGCGATCATTTCAACCAATTCACGTACTTTATCCAGTGAACTCTAAGATAAGAATGAATCTAGACAATGTAGTGAATGTACTAAATGTCAAAAGAATAGATATTGCGATGAGTATTTAGTTCATAGTATTCATAATTGTAATAAATATTTCAATTGTCAAGAATATAGTATATATACTATATTGATTGTTTTTAATCACAAATACATGTAAATTCATAATGATGAATTTTCTAGCAGAGATAAAAATATTGGCAATCTAATAAAAGAATGTCACAAATTAATTATAAATATGAAAATATAATCGAATTACTATTAGAAGTTTATGAAAAATGTGATGAAATTGACAAAGCAATCTTATCTTGCTTTATGTACAAAGATGATTTTATTTATGAAATTATTTATGAGAGTTCTGTAGAAGTCTCTGCCACTGAAATATTTTAATACATCTATCAATAACTCAGTCCTAATTGAAGATAACAGCTTGCTCACTTGGATTATATTAATGTAAAATTCTGTTAAGAATATCTAATCTCTTGTGATAATAACAAATATGATAATTGCATACAATCTGAACTCCTAGTTAAATTAGATAAAGAAAAATGCTCTATGATTTTGGATCTGATTCCAGAAGAAGCAGTAATAAATAAACTAATTGAAGAAATCAGCTTTACTTCTATTTCAACTCAGTCTTCTCAACTCAAATTAAATAAAATACATAAAAGATTTAATGTTATTTATCAAGCTCTTAATAAACTTTCATAATAATTTAACAATTATTTAAAGGATACCCCTGTGGAACAAAATAATAGTTACTATGCAATTAAAGTTTATAATGATTAGGATAAAGGAAAATTACCAGAAAAAGCACATTCTACTGATGCTGGATATGATATTTATTATACTGAAAAAGAATTCTCTCATATCAAGTTGTATTAGTAGATATATATATTGTCATAAAAATTCCTGTAGGAGTTATATGTAAAGTAATATCTTATTTATCTCTTGCAAAACAAGAAATTAATGTTAAAGATAGAACTATTAACTCTGAATATACTGGAAATATTAGTATTATCATTCAGAATGATTTAGAAGAAGACTATATTATTGAACCAGATCAGAAAATTACTCAACTTGTATTTCTTCAACTTACACTTATTGATCAACTTAAACCAATTTCTGATAGAGAAAAACTAGAACAATTTAGTTAAGAAATAGCTGGATTTGAATCCACTGACCATCAAGAAGCTTATACCTATTTTCTGGAATAAGAACAAGAAGAAAAAGTTATTCATCAGGAAATTTTTTAGGGAGATATTCATTAAGAATCATTACCATATCTATAAAAATTGATAAATATCTCTCTGAGATATCGATATTAATTGACGACTCCAATGATCTTCAATAAATATCCATATCGATAATAATTAATCATTGTTGATACATTATTTATTAATATATAATAATATATCGATCATTATTATAATATATTATTTATCAATAACAAATAATATATGTTAATAGTTAACTCAAATACTTGTTTTAAAATCAGTTTATCACATTAATATCAGTTTAGCTTATATAATCTAAATGAATATGCATACACTCACACATTCAATTATTTTCAAGACTTAAAACTTCTAAAATACTTTTTATTTAATATTAAAAAATATAT
>CAJVPS010001666.1:0-14545 GCA_910591765.1 Ambispora leptoticha | reverse complement strand
AACTATTTCATTGACAAATTCTAATCCATTATCTGATTGAATTTCTTTAGGATATCCATGTCTACAAATTATTTCTTCAAAAATAAATTTTGCGATTGTAGTTACTTTCTTATTAGGGATGACTTTAGCTTTAAGTTATTTTATAACATAATCTATTACTGTAATGATATATTGATTTCCAGTTATTATTATTTTACTAGGTCCAATAAGATCAATAACTATTCTATCAAAAGATTATCTAATTTTGATAGGATGTAGAGATTGTTTGATAATTCTTTCACCAGTTCGCTGGTAGATTTCACAAGTCTTTACATAATTCTTTATATCAGTTTTCATACTATTCTACTAATATTTATTTATAATTTATTAATAGATTTCTTCATATTCAAAATATCTAGATAAAAAGCTTAAATGTAAATTAATAAGAATAGCTTCTATTTTATTTTCTTTGATAACTCGTAGAGAAGTAGTTAGTTCTTTTCTTCTATTAATTTTGTATAGTATACCATCAATTTATAAAAAATATTTTGCTTGATTATAAATTTTGCATTGTTGTTCAGAAATTGATTCTACAAGATAAGTTTTATTGTCCAAATATCATTATAAATTGTAATAAGTTATCAAATCCATGTTATTATTATAAAAAGAAAAGTTATTTAATAATCTTCCAAATATATCTAGGATAATGTGTCAGCATTTTGATTCTTTCTTTCAGATCAATAAGTAATAATAAAGGTATATTCCATAAGAGATATGATCTATCGATTTACTCTAGTGAAATGACTTGATTGATTCTTGAATAACTATCTCAAGGTATTATGATCAGTAATTATTTCAAAAACTATTCCAAGTAGATAATGGTAAAATTGTCTGATGGCCCATACTACTGCTAGTACTTCTTCTTCAGTTACTCCATATTTTTATTCATTTGGCTTTAGAGTGATACTTGCATAAGCAACTACTTGTTCTCTTCCATCTTTGTCTTTCTGTGATAAGACAGTTTCAAGTTCTAAATCTGAGATATTGGTATAAAGATAAAATTTCTTTGTAAATTCAGAATAAATTAAAATAGATACAGTTGTAAGATGTTATTTGATCTATTGAAAAGCTTCCTCTTGTTCTACAGTCCAAATGAATAATTCTTTATTTCAAAGTAATTTGAATAAAGGCGTAGCGATTTAAGAAAATTCTTTAACAAATTTTTTATAGTATCCAGCTAATCCAAGAAATGATCAAAGTTCTTTAATTGTTCTAGGTTGAGAAAAATCTTGTATTTACTGAATTGTTAACAGATCGGGAGAAATTCCTTCTTTAGTTATTACATGTCCAAGAAATAGTAGTTCTCTTCTGCAAAAGTTACACTTTTCTAGGTTGAGTTTCAAATTAGCATTTCTGATTCTGCAAAATACTTTGTTAAGATGATTCAAGTATTCTTCAAAATCTTTTGAGAATATATTCAAGTCATCAATATACACATTAGCAAAATTCCAGTTATATTCTTCAAGTATTGTATCTATAATATGTTAAAAAGTGACTGGTGCATTACATAATCCAAAAGGCATGACATTAAACTTAAATAATCCTTCTCTGGAGATGAAAGCAGTTTTAGATTTATCTTCTTCTTTCATTTCAATTTACTAATATCCTGAGATTAAGTTCATAAATAAAAACCAGTGAGCATTTTCAAGAGAATCTATCATTTCATCAATTCTTGGTAATGGGTATGCATTTTTTCAGATAATAGCATTTATTTTTCAATAATTAATACAAAATCTTTTCTTTCCATTCTTTTTAGAAACTATAATAATAGGTGAAGTCCAAGGACTAGTTGATAGTTAAATAATATTTGCTTTTAATATTCTTTTAATTTCTTCTGATATGAATAATTGATCTGGAAGAGTAGTTCTATAAGGTTGTTGTTTAATAGGTGATTCATTTCTAGTATATATCTCATGTTAAATTATATTACTTCAGCCAAGTTCATATAATTCAGTTGCAAATATAGCATTATCTTCTAATAGTTAAGTTAAAAGTCATTCTTGTTTAGCAGTCAATTTTCATTTTTCAATAACTTTTTCTTCTTGTTCTTGTTTCAAGAAATAGATATAGACTTTTTGATAGTCAGTAGATTCAAATTCAGCTGTTTCTTGACTAGATTATCCAAGTTCTTTTCTAGTAAAAACTGGTTTAAGTTGATTAATAAGTACTAGTTATAGAAATACGAGTTGGGCAATTTTCTGATCTGATTCAATAATGTAATCTTCTTTTGAATTATTTTGAATAATGATACTGATATTTCCAGTATATCTAGAGTCAATAGTTCCATCTTTAATATTGATTTCTTGTTTTGTGAGAGATGAGTGAGACATTACTTAACATACAACTCCTACAGGAATTTCTATGGCAATATATATATCTACTAATACAACTTGATACGAGAGTATTCTGATTGCTTCTTTACCAGTATAATAAATATCATATCCAGCATTATTAGAATGTGCTTTCTCTGGTAATTTTCCTTTATCTTGATCATTATAAATTTTGATTGTGTAGTAACTATTATTTTGTTCTATAGAGCAATTCTTTAAATAATTATTAAATTGCTGAGAAAGTTTATTAAGAGCTTGATAAATAATATTGAATCTTTCATGTATTTCATTTAGTTTAAGTTGAGGAGGTTGAGTTGAAATAGGTGTAAAGTTGATTTCTTCAATTAATTCATTTATCACTACTTCTTCTGAAATTAGTTTTAAAGTCATAGGGCATTTTCCTTTATTTACTTTAACTGAGAGTTCAGATTGTACACAATTATTATATTTGTTATCATCACAAGATATTAAGCATTCTTGACAGAATTTTATATTGATGTAATCCAAGTGAGCAAGTTGTTGTCTTCGATTAGGACTGAGTTGTTAATAGATATATTAAAATATTTCAGTAACAGAGACTTTTACAGAGCTCTCATAAATAATTTCATGAACAAAATCATCTTCATACATAAAATAAGATAAAATTGCTTTGCTGATTTTATTATATTCATCATAAACTTTCAATAGTATTTCTTGATCTCTAAGCTTATTAATTATTTTGGTATTCTTTCTCCATCCTCCATGATTAAACCAATAAATACATTAATATTCATAAGTACAGAAGTATTGTTTTTAATAACTTCTAGTAATAAACATTTCTCTTGACTTATTCTGTTTACCATATTGAGAACAGGCAGGAAGATTTAATTGTTTTTCTCTAATACAATTATCACAGGTGATTGCTTTTTCTCTATTTATTTTGAAATATATTCCAGTATAATATTTGTCAACATATTTTTTATATTCATGACATCTTTCAATTTGCAAGTTGGAATAAATTTGTTGTAAAGTAGCTTGATATATACTGAAACTTTTCTTGACTCTTTTATTAACAAAGAGTTCTTGTTCAACTTTATTAGCTCAATCTTTATTGATTTTCAATTCAGCATGGAAAGGTTTGTGAATTTTGATTATTATCCAAATAGCAAGTTTATCATAGCATTGATAATATTGGTAATTAGGTATAAAGAAATTTCGATAATACCAGCATTAGTTATTAGATCCTTGCTAATTAAATAACTATCAGTTATTCCAATTACAAGGTTGAGTAAACTTTTTGTCAAGTTATCTGAAATCTTTCCATATATATTTCTTCTATTTAATTTTGATTCCTTCCTGATAAGATTGTACTTTATAAGTTCTTTTAACACTTTAGATAATTGATAAAGGTATATCTCCAAAATTAACATTTTTTAGATTTCATTTTGGAGTTTCAACAGGGGTCTAGGCTTCTATTGTGATAATTTTAACACTATCATTATCTTGGAATTCTTGTTATTTGGAGTTTATAGTATTTCAATTATCATGTTACCATATGAGAAAAGTCTTCTTTTTCAAGTATTATTTTTCAAACTCACTTTCTGAATCTTCATCTGATTCATCTTCTTCAGAGGTTGTATCATTAAATATTAGTTCTCCTCTATCATCATGAATAAACTTAATAGGTACATTCTCTTTCTGATCATTATATTCAAAAGTTATGAGTTCTTTTCTGATATCAATATTAGCTTTAATCTTATTTAAAAAGTTTATTCTAATAATTACTGAATATGTTTTCACTTCAGTAATATCTACTTTAATAGGAATTATAATTCCATCAATGTTCAAGAGTAGATTATCAATAGCTCCAAGAGACTGTTTAGATACACTATTTATATCAGATATTGAAATATTTGAACAATGTTAGATTTTTAATCCTAAGTCTTTAATAAAGTTATGTGTAGTAACACATCCAGAGGCACTAGTATCAATAATTAAGTCAATAATATTCTTTCTAACTTTTGCTTCACACCAGATAAATATAGTTTTAAGCTTTTGTCCAAGTAATACACTTCTTTTTCTTTTTGGCTTGAGTGTTGTAGCTTAGCATATTCCTTTTAATAATTGAGTTCTTTGTGATGGTGATGCTTGAATAAGTTAAGTAACAGTTATATTTACTTTCTGTTGAGCTAAATCTTCTAGAATATCATAAGGTTTAGCCATGATAGCAAGTACTGGTAAAGCAATTTTACTTTTCTTTTTGCATATAATCTTTTTGATAAGCTTTTCTTCAAGAGTTTTAGATGATCCAGTATTATTCATATCCTGATCAAGAATAACTTCAGAAGTATCCTCTTGTTCTTCTTCTTCATTATCATTTGATTCTTTATTTTTATTAACTATTTCTTTATGAGGTCAATCTACAGGTCTAGTTCCATAAGGAGTAGTTCTGGAATTTCTAGTTTTCCTTTCAGCAGTCAAGTATTCATATGTACCAAGTAATGAATTTACATTATCAGATTTAGCAGTTAATATTTGAATACTATCAGTGAGAGCTTGTATTTAAGCTAATAATGCATTCTGATTATTATTTGTATTTTGACTATTGTTAGTATTTGCCTGATTTGGTGACATATTATTTTGTTACTGATTATTTTCATTAGTTCTCTGGTAATTATTTCCAAATTTATTCTGATTATTTCAGTATAATTATAGCTGAGGACAATTAGGACAGATAAGACCTGGCTCACCACAATTATAATAAGTTAAAACTGGTTTAGAATTTTAATTATTAAATCTATAATCTAAACTATTTCTGTTGTAATTAGATCCTTTATTGGTTTTAATACTTTCTATTTGTTGGTTAAGATCTTGAAGTGCTACTAATATAGCATTTAGTATTAAATTATTCTGGATCTGAGATTGATAATATTCTCAGATTGGCATATTAATATCTGCTTTTTCTATATTCTTGGCAACTTGTACCATATTTAAGAAAGTTCTATCAGCTGAGATCTGAACTCATTTCCAGATCTCTGGTTTAAGATCTCTTTTGTAAAATCAGATCTTGTATTTTTCTGAATATTTATTATCTCTAATATATTCTGTAAATGAGTGAAAAGTGAAAAATTATAATGATAAATTTAATTAAAGAGGATGACAATAGAGGTAAAAGTCTTGAGGTGATATTTTAATAGGATGGTTAGGAATCTGATATATCTTAAGATGATAATTAATAGACAATCTGATAAAAGAATAATAATTAGTCATGAAAACTCAAGACTCAAATATTTATCAATTATGGATAAAGAAAGAAAAAGGGTATAATTAAAGAAATATAAAAATATATAGATAGAAAAAGAGGTGTAGAGGGGGTTTTTCTCCACAGAAGGGGTATTAAAAATATGTTACAGTGAATTAATAAGTGAGTTATTACTTGAATTCACCCTAACAATATAGGATTAGAAGAAATTAAAATAATTAAAGGTAATAAGAGAGAAATTAGACTATACTTTCAATAATGACAAAGATTTCTAAGACCTGTGTCAATATCTATGGATATTGTCTTAATAAAGGATAATAAAATAAAGAAAGAATTAAAATAAATTAATAAAATTATAAAGATTAACTAAGTGAAATCACTATTAATTAATATAATTAAAGATTTAAACTGATTAAATAGTAAACTATTAATCAAAAAAGACTATAACTAAAGTAAAAGATAAAAATTATAATATGAAAACTAAATAACTAATTAAATAAAAATGTATGGCTTATTTATAGTAGAGGTTATCTACTCTCAAAAATAATAAAAGAAATAAAATAAAAGTGTGGCTTCTTTATAGTAGAGATCTTCTACTCTCAAAACAATATCAAAAATCAAAAATCAATATAATGTTATAATCTAAAAATCTAAAATCAACTTTATATGATCAAAGAAATAAAACTGAGTGAAAGAAAGGATACTAATATAAAATTATATTTTTCAAATGATTCTTCAAAACTAAGAAAAGATATTAATATAATTCAGTTTATATGTTCCAAACAATTCTTTTCAAAACTGTTTATTTTAAGCTGGAATAGCAGGTCCTTTTATACATTTTTCAGATACAAAATTATTATAGTATTACTAGCTAATATTATTTAATATACAAGAGATAATTAAAGTACTATAGTATAAATAATTATAAATAGGTTATGTCAAAGTATGTTAAAAGATATTAAAGAATGTTGAAGAATGTCAGAGTACATGAAAAGATATTAAAAGATATGGAAAGATATGAAAAAATATGAAAGAATGAGAGAAAATGTCAAAGAATATCAAAGAATGTGAGAGAATATCAAAGAACATCAAAGAATGTGAAAAGATATTTAAGATCATTATCCAAATATAACCATTCCACCAAAATTAAAAATAATCTTCCACTATACTATTCTATTATGTACATGAATATTATATTACAAGATAAAAATATACAGTCAAATTTCTTTATACCAGCTGTATTAAACTGGCCATTTTGGGCCAGTATAACGTGATGCCAGTATATTGTGTATACTGGCATTACTAAGTAGTGATCATGTTCTTCAGTATAAGCAGATAATAATTATATAATATAATGAGATTATATTAATTGACATATAACACAATAAAATCAATCTAGTTATGCAAGATACTAAAATACTTATCTAAAAATGCTTGATATCGCTTCTCAATTTTAACACGTTGAATTGCAATATCCAATTTTCTTATGATATTAATATCAGCAGCAGATGCCCCAATTACAATTTCTTCTTGATAAAGAAAATTAAGAGCTTGTGAAAAATTTACAGCCACAACAGAAAATGATATGGTAGAAGGTAATGGTAATGGTTCAGACTCGAGTTTTTCTGATAGAGGATTAATTACTTGAGATAAAATCTCTTCATCTGATATGATAATTTCTTGAATAACATTGTCATCAATATACAAGAATTCTAATAGAAAGACAAGAAAAAAAATAATTGTTGAGTAACATACAAGAATTATAATAAGGGAGAGAGGGAGGGAAATGAATTACTTGTACAAAAACATTTAGTAAGTATTGTATTACCTTCTACATCCATTGGATTATCAAATTGAAGATGATTAATTAATTCATTTAATTTATTTTTTGAATTATGTTCTTGTTGCTTGATTATGTTAGGGTTAATTTCTTGAATTGGTTGATGAGTGAGAGGAGGAAGAATATCAGTTTTTTCTAATAATTACGAAGAGTTTCTGTAGAAACATTTGCCTAGGCATCAGCAGTTGCATGAATGGCATCAAGAATATTAAAAGCAACTGGTATTTCATTAGTTCCTAATAAAAAAAAATCATAAATAGTAATAAATACAAATATAAAAATAAAAAAAATACCTTGACTAGTATCAAAAGCCTCAATTTGATTCTGAACAAAAATTTTTTTATATTGATATTTGAAGGAATTAATAATACCAGCATCGCATGATTGCAAATATGCAGTTGTATTGGGAGGTAAAAATTTAACACAAATATTGATAAGAGGTATTTGGATAATATGAACAGGTACATTATCAATTAGCAGGATAATTTGTTGATTTTGTAGATGCATTTTGGTGTTAAATTTTTTTAAGAAGTCATTGAAAATAGATACCTAAAAAATAATAATAAAAAAGAATTAAACAAAGTTTAATCAAACATATTAGTTAATGAAAAATACTAACTTGCATCCATGATTTGTCATTCTAATAATAAGAAACAGGAAGTAATTTATGGTTTATACCTTTCATACAATGAGGAGACTTGGAACGATAAATAAAAAGAATAAGAAGTTTCTCAGTTCTAGTAGCATTACAATAACAAAGAACTGTTACACATGCTTTATCTTTTTTAATGTCAGAAAGAGATTTTTGTGCAAGAGTTTTGTTAGGAATCATCTTAAAAAACAATCCAGTTTCATCAGCATTAAAAATGTCTTCAGGATGGTATGATTTGAGAATTTCTTGAAGTTCATGTCTACTTTGGGCTAATGCTTCAACAAATGGAGCACTAGCAGCTTCATCTTGCTTTATATATTGATGAAGGTGGTATCGCTCTTTAAATTATGTTAATCAACCATTTAATGTCTTAAAATCATTGATTTGAAAAGATTCTGCAAAGTATTTAGTCTTTGTCTTGATAATATCTCCTGTTAAATCTTGATTACTTGATATAATACTTTGTATCCAAATAGCAAGTGCAGCATCATGTTGAGGCTATTTGGGACCATGATCTTTAATATTATTTGCATCTTGAGAATCAGATACTATGGCCAACCATTTGTCTGATTATTTTAAAATATTGGAAATTGTAGACTTTTCACAATTAAACTCAACGGCAAGCTCCAGATTTTTGGGTGTGGGTTTTTATTTTTTTTAAAGACAAATTTCTTTTTTTGAAGTGCGGTTAACTGACATCTTTTCTTTTTTACAGATAGTATTTTAAAATTAATTTTTTAGAGAAAGAAAAAAATATTGTGTTTTTAAGATCTGTACCTGTTAATATGACGTAGCACATATTGGAAATGAGAATGATCTTGAGATTACTGTAGGTAGGTTGATAATTTCATGGCAACCTTTAATGTGTACAAGAATGTTTTAGATGAAATAGCATATCTGACTTTGATTGATATCTAACTAATCATATGATAGTTTATTAATCAATTAGATTACAGCCAGTATAAAGTATATTATAAGTGATATTTGGAATATTAGTAAAAAGTTTGAATTTCGCTGGAACTGGTATATAGTGCAACTATTAGAAAATTTTGATATATCAGGAAATTTTAATAGTGAAAAATCCATTCTCTGATTTTTCTTCAGTAAAAGCTGACTTCGGTATATACCATATCATTATAAAGAGGTTTGACTGTAGATTTCAAAAATAAAATATAGTTTTAAAAATAAAGACGTAATAATAAATATAGTGTTAAATAATATAGAAAAATAGAAATAATAATAATATAAATAAAATTATAATAAAATATAATATTTCATAACTAAGAAAAAATTAAGAAATTAAGGAATTTTATATTACTACAGTAATACTATAAGATTATTATTTAATAGATAATTTATTTTCAATATATATCTCATATTAAATAATATTACTTTAATTAAGTTAATATAATTCAATTGCAAAAATATTAGTATTATCTTTTAATAATTGAGTAAAAAGTCTTTCTTGATCTGTAGTTAATTTTTATTATAATAACTTTTTCTTCTCATTCTTATTTCAAAAAATAAGTATAGACTTCTTAATAGTTAATGAATTTAAATTTAGTTATTCTTTAACTAAATTATTCAAGTTCTTTTCTAATAAAAATTGATTTAAGTTATTCAATAAGTATAAGTTATAGAAATACTAATTGAGTAATTTTCTGATTAAATTCAATAATATAATTATCTTTTAAATCATTTTAAATAATATTACTAATATTTTCAGTATATTTAAAGTTAATAGTTTTATTTTTAATATTGATTTCTTATTTAGCAAGAGATAAGTATGATATTACTTGACATATAACTCCTATAAAAATTTTTATAATAATATATATATCTACTAGTATAATTTAATGGGATAAAATTCTAATTATTTCTTTTCTAGTATAATAAATATCATAACCAGTATCAGTTAGATGAGATTTTTCTGATAGTTTTTCTTTATCTTGATTATTATAAACTTTAATTATATAATATCTATTATTTTATTCTATAGAGATATCTTTCAAATAGTTATTAAATTATTATAAAAGTTTATTAAATATCTAATAAATAATATTAAATTTTTCTTGTATTTTATTTAATTTGAGTTGAGAAGATTAATTTAAGATAGAAATAATATTTATTTCTTCAATTAATTTATTAGTTACTACTTTTTCTTGAATTAGTTTTAAAATTATAAGATATTTTTCTTTATTCAGTTTAGTTAAAGATTCAGATTATATACAATCTTTATATTATTATCATTATATAGAATTAGATATTCTTAATAGAGTTTTATATTAATATAATCCAAGTAAGTAAGTTATTATCTTTGATTAAAACTAAGTTATTGATAGATGTATTAAAATATTTTAATAGTAAAAGCTTTTATAAAACTTTTATAAATGATTTCATGAATAAAGTTATTCTCATATATAAAGTAAGATAAAATTACTTTGTCAATTTCATTATATTCATTATAAACTTCTAGTAATATTTCATATTTTCTATGTTTATTAATTATTTTGATATTCTTTTTCTATTCTCTATAATTAAATTAATAAATATATTAATGTTTATAAATACAGAAATATCTTTTCTTCTAGCTTCCAGTAATAAATATATTTTTAAATTTATTATATTTATTATATTAAGAACAAGCAGAAAGATTTAGTTATTTTTTTCTGATATAATTATTACAAGTAATTATCTTTTCTCTATTCATCTTAAAATCAATTCTAATATAATATTTATCTATATATTTTTCATATTCTTTACATCTTTTAATTTGAGAATTAAAGTAAATTTGTTATAAAACAGATTGATTTGAGTCAAAACTTTTTTTTATTCTATTATTAATAAAGAGTTCTTATTTAACTTTATTAGTCTAGTCTTTATTTGTTTTGAATTTAGTATAGAAGAGTTTATGAATTTTGATAGTTATCTAATCAACAAGATTATTATAATATTAGTAATATTAATGATTAGATATAAAAAGATTTTTATAATATCAGTATTGACTATTAGATCTTTGCCAGTTAAATAATTATTAGTTATTCTAATTATATTTTTGTAAAAACTTTTTATCAAGTTATTTATAATCTTTTCAGATATATTTCTTCTATTAGATTTTAATTTCTTTCTGATAAGTTTATACTTTATGAATTCTCTTAATACTTCAGATAATTTGAAAAGATATATCTTCAAAATTAATATCTTTTAGATTTTAATTAGAAGTTTCAATAGGAATTCAAATTTTTTTAGTAATAATTTTAATACTATTTTCATCTTGAATTTCTTGTTCTCTAGAAATTATAATATTCTAATTATTATGTTATTACATGAGAAAAGTTTTTTTTCAGATATTATTTTTCAAATTTGCTTTCAGAATCTTCTTCTGATTCATCTTTTTTAGAGCTTATTTCATCAAGTATAAGTTCTTCTCTATTATTATAAATAAACTTTATTAGCACTTTTTCTTTTTGATCATTATATTCAAAAGTTAAAAGTCTTTCTGATATTAATATTAGTTTTAATCTTATTTAAAAAGTTCATTTTAATAATATTTAAGTATATTTTAGCTTTAGTAATATCTACTTCAATTAAAATTATGATAACTTTAAGAGATTATTTAGATTTTTATTTATATTAGATATAAATATATTTGAATTATATTGAATTTTTAATCCTATTTCTTTAATAAAGTTATGTATAGTAATATATTCAAAGATATTAGTATTAATAATTAAATCAATAATATTTTTTTTAACTTTAGCTTCACATCAAGCAGATGTAATTTTGAGTTTTTGTTCAAGTATTACTCTTCTTTTTCTTTTTGATTTGAGTATTATAACTCAGTATATTTCTTTTAATAACTAAGTTTTTTGTAAAAGTGAGATCTGAATAAGTTAGATAATAGTTATATTTGCTTTTTGTTAAGCTAAGTCTTCTAGAATATTATAAAATTCAGTTATGATAGTAAGTATAGATAAAGTAATTTTACTTTTCTTCTTATAAATAGTTTTCTTATTGAATTCTTTCTTGAGTATTTTAGATAATTCAATATTATTTATATTCTAATCAAGAATAATTTCAGAGATATTCTCTTGTTTATTTTCTTTATTATTATTTGATTTTTTATTTTCTTCTACAGCTTCTTTATAGAGTTAACTTATAAATCTGGTTCTATAAAAAATAGTTCTAGAATTTCTAGTCTTTTTTTTAGTAATTAAGTATTCATATATATCTAGTAGCAAGTTTATATTATCTAATTTGATAATTAATATTTGAATACTATTAATAAGAACTTATATTTGAGCTAGTAATATATTTTGATTATTATTAACATTCTGATTATTACTAATATTTATCTGATTTAATTTTATTATAATTATTTTTATTTATTTTTTGATAATTATTTCCAAAGTTATTCTGATTATTTTTATATAATTATAATTAAAGACAGTTAGGATAAATATAATCTGACTCATTACAATTATAACAAATAGAAACTGATTTAATATTTTGATTATTAGACTTGTAATCAAAATTATTATTTAATTCTTTATTAATTTCAATATTTTTTATTTGCTAGTTAAGTTCTTGAAATACTATTAAAATAGCATTTAGTATTGAATTATTTTGAATTTGAGATTAATAATATTCTTGAGTTGGAATATTTATATCAGCTTTCTTTATATTCTTAATTACTTGAATTATATTTAAGAATATTTTATTAGCTGAGATCTATACCTATTTTCTAATCTCCAGTTTGAGTTCTCTTCTGTAAGTTCAAATTTTATATTCTTTTGGGTATTCATTATCTGAATCTACTTTATAAAGTAGATTGATAAATTTATCTATATATTTATTCATAGTATCAATCTGTTATAAGATTTTAATTTTATCTTGCTATTAATTTATTCTTTTTTTAGTCTGAAAATATATAATAAATTAACAATTGAAATTATTTGACTGATCTTTATTATTATTTCAAACAATTAATCTGATGATATTATCTTTATTTTTTTTATTATATCACAAGATAGCAGCTTCTTCTAAATATTTTTTAATTAATTATACTTTTCTTGTATTTGTAATTTTATTAGCTTGAGTAGTAATATTAAAATCTTTGAGCTATTTAGTTAAATCTTGATTATTTTCTTTATACTTTCTAATAGAGATAATTATCTTTTTATAGATTTGACATTCTGATTAGTCATATAATCAGCAAGTGCTCTAAGAACTTAGATCAAATTGTCTAAGTTATTATTATTATTATTTAAAGTTATTTGATTATCTTCTTCTTCTTCTTCTTTAGTTTTTGAGTTATTTTTATTTAAGTTAGTATAAATATTATTATCTTCTTTTAAATCTAAATAATTATTATTTTCTTCTGATTCTGAAATTAATATAGATTGTATTGGAAAAGTTAATAAATCTTTTAAATTCTTGATTTTAGAATAATATTTATTAATATTACTATTATTGGAAAAGATTCCTATCTGAATTTGTAAAGTAAAGTCTTGATAGATAAATTATTAGTAAAATTATTTAATTAAATCCAACTATTCTTCTTGAATATTAATATAATCAAAAATAAAAGTATTTATTAATTATATTATTCTTTATCTGAGATGAATGATATATATCTTATTTAGATCAAGTTAAATTAAATATATAATTTAATTAATTGATATTACTTTAATATTTTCTGTAAGTAAGTAAAATATTTAAAATTATAAAGTAAAATTAGATTGAAGAGGATAATAATAAGAATAAAAGTATTAAGAGAATATTTTAATAAGATAATTAGAATTTTGATATACTTTCAAATAATAATTAATAACTAATCTAATAAAAGAATAATAAGTAATCATAAAAATTCAAGATATAATTATTTATCAATTACTTGAATATAAAAAAAATATATAATAAGAATATAAAAGAGATATATATAATAAATAATATGTAAAGAGAATCTTTTTCCATAGAGAGAGCACTAAAAATATGTTATAACAAATCTGATAAATGAATTTTCACTTGAATTTATCTTAATAATATTAGATTAGAAGAGACTGAATTAATTAAAAGATAAAAGAGAAGAATTAAATTATATTTTTAATACTAACAAAAATTTTTAAGATTTATATTAATATCTATAAATATTATCTTTTAAATAATAAAAAAATAATATAAATTAAAGAAATTATAAAAATTAATAAGTAAAGTCATTATTAATCAATATAATTCAAGACTTAAAGTAATTAAATAATAAAACTACTATTAATCAAAAAAGACTATTACTAAAGAAAAAAGTAAAAACTAAAATAAATAACAAAATAACTAATTAAAAAGGATATGACTTATTTATAATAGAAATTTTCTACTCAAATTAAATAAAATACAAGAAAAATTTAATATTATTTATTAGATATTTAATAAACTTTTATAATAAT
>CAJVPS010001665.1:0-14545 GCA_910591765.1 Ambispora leptoticha | reverse complement strand
ATAAGATTTATATAAAATTAAGAGATAAATAAATAAATATTATGAGACTAAAAATCTATTCTTCATTTTCTTCTTCTATTATTAGTATTTTTATATATTTAATAATTATTCTTGGTTCAAAGTATTTATCTTTATTATAATAAGATTTCAATTAAGTATAATTAAAAGTTTTATATAATAACTAATCATATTGGTTTCACAGTTTGTAAGCTTTATTACCAAGTGTTTCATGAATATAAAACTATTTTGTACTCTATTATAACTAAAATTTATTTTCATAAGTAATATATTGCTTTATATTATATACTAAAACTTTATCACTAATTTTAAATTATGTGATTCTTTATAATTTTGAGTTATATCTTTCTTTTATTTATTATTATTATCTTTTGATTCAATTTTATACTGTATTAATATCATCTGATAAGTAATGGATTAAAAAAAATATTTGGTCTAATATTTTATTTTTTTCATTTTCATTCTCTTCTATTAGTGATGGATATTTTAAATCAATAAATAATTGAGTATCTCTTCTATAGGTCAAGAAGAAAGATTTATGTTTGATAATATTATTTTGAAGTGTTCTGTATGCAAATAATACTAATGATATATACATATTTCATTATTCATCTAATATAATATAATATTTTTAAAATATTCCACATAAAGTTTTATTAAATTATTCTACTATTCTATTAGTTTATAAGTGATATAGTAATAAAAACTTGTATTTGATTTCAAATCAAGTAATAAATTCTTTAATTACTTGAGCTATGAATTCAATTCCTTAATCAGACTGTAATTCTTTAGAAGATTTATATTTATAAATTATTTCTTTGAAAATAAATATAATAATTATACTAGTTTCTTTATTTGGAATTACTTTTGCTTTAGGCTATTTGATAAGTAAATCTATTATTATAGCAATATATTGGTTTCTTTTCTTGATTACTTTGCAAGAGTTAATAAGATTAATTATAATTCTATTAAAAGTTTATTTGACTTTAATAGAATATAAAGATTATTTTGTAATTTATCTATCAGTTCTCTGACAAGTTTCATAAAATTTAATAAAGTTCTTTATATCTATTTTTATTCTATTCTATTAATATCTAATAGCTATTTATTGATAAGTTCCATCAAAGTCAAAGTATCCAGCAAGTAAATCTGAATATATACTAGTTATTACTACTTTAATTTTATTTTCTTTTAGTACTTGAAGTAGTATGATAAGTTTTTTTCTTCTATTCTTTTTATAAAATATTCTATTAATTATTAAAAAGTATTTTGATTGCTAATAATTTTTCTTTTATTATTCTTTAGTATATCCTACAGAATAACTTTTATTTTCTAGATATCTCATTAAGTTATAATATATTATTAAATTTATTATATTAAGTTAATCAGATTTGGATAATTAATTTAATTAGTTATTTAGTAAAAGTTATTCTAAATAATTCATTGATTAGATGAGTTTGATATTTTACTCTTGCAAATATATTATTAAGAGTATATTCATATTTTGATTAGTTTTTTCAGCTTTATAAATAATAATAAAGTTATATTTTATCATAATTATTATTTGTCTTGAAATTCAAAATTCAAGATTAACTTATTTAATAAATAATTATCAAAGTGTATTATAATTAGTAATAATTTCAAAAAGAGATTCAAGAAGATAATATCAAAATTATTTAATAGTCCAAACTATAGCCAGAGCTTCTTTTTTAGTAATATTATAATTCTTTTTTACTAGTTTGAGTAAAATACTTATATAGGCTACTACTTGTTCTCTTTCTTCATTATCTTTTTGAGATAATACTACATCAAGTTCAGAGTCAGAGATATCAATATATAGATAGAATTTTTTTGTAAAATCTGGATAAATTAGGATTGGAATAGAGATAAGTTTTTCTTTCAATCTGAAATATATTCTTCTGATTTACAGTCTAAATGAAAATGATATTATTCTTTAAAAGTTTAAATAGTAATGCTATTATCTGTGAGAATTCTTTGATGAATTTTCTATAATATTCAGCTAGTTCTAAGAATAATCTAAACTTCTTGATATTTGTTAATATAGAAAATTCTTGAATTTATTGAATAGTTAAGAAGTCAGATAAAATTACATCTTGAGTTATAATATGTCCAAGAAAGAATAAATTGTCTTGAATAAAGTTGTATTTTTCTAAATTAAGTTTTAATCTAGCTTTTCTAATTTATTAAAAAACTTTTTGTAAGTATTCTAGATGTTCTTCTCAAGTTTTTGAGTATATATTTATATTATTTATATAAATCATAATGAATTTTCAATTATAATTTTCAAGTATACTATTTATAGCTTGTTAAAAAGTTGCTAATATATTACAAAGCCCAAAAAGTATAAATTTGAATTTATATAATCTTTTTCTTAAAATAAATGCTATCTTTTCAATATTAAAGGGTTCTATTTAATAATCAAATATAAGATTTATAGATAAAAATCATTTTGTATCTTCAAGATTATCTATTATTTTATCAATTCATAATAAAGAATAGATATCTTTCTTGATAAGTATATTAAGTTTTCTGTAATCAACACAAAATGATTTCTTACTATTTTTCTTTATTACTATTATAATAGATAAGATTCAGAAACTATTGAATTTCATTATAAATAAATTCTTGATCAGATATAGTTGCTTTATAAATCATTTATCAGATAGACTTTTTATTTTCAATATTAATTAAATATTAAATTATATTAATTTATTCAAGTTTATTAAGATTTGATACAAAAATATCTTTATATAATTATAATAGATTATGTAGAATATCTTATTATCCAAGAGTTAACTCTCTTTATTTAACTACTTTTGTAATTTCTTCTTTATCTAAAAAGTATACTTGCTTTTTTTTTGAGTTGATCCAAATCCTTGAATTATATGAGATAATTTACCTAATTCTTCTTTGATATCTACAGATATTATTTCTTTAATTAGAACAAGTTATAAAAAGACTGCTTGGATAATTTATTTATTAGATTAGATTTTATAAGATTTATTTAAATTATTATATAGAAGAACTCTAATATTTCCAATATATCTACTTTAATTTCTTTTTTAATTAGTGATAATTAGGATATTAATTGACAAACAGTTCCTATAGGAACTTTAATTGCCAAATAAAGATCAATTATAATTATTTGGCAAGATTGAATCAGAATGACTTTATCTTTAAAATATCTAAAATCAAAGCCTGCATCATATTCATAAGCTCATTCAAATATTTTTTCTTTATCTTTATTATTATAAATTTTTATTATTAAATTTGCTTACTGTTCTTTGAGTTTTTCTTTTTTCTCTTTATTTTCATAATCTCTAGATGATGTATAGTATTTATTTAAGATTTTTTCAATTGAATTATAGTCACTATCTTTAGCTTTCTCTTCCTTTTCTGGTTCTGGATATTTTACTTCTAGTAGCTCTTTAATTTATTCAGATTATACACAATTTTTATAAGTATCAGAATTACAAGAAATTAAATATTCATTGCAAAGTTTCATATTGATGTATTTCAATTGAGCCAGTTGCTTTCTTTGAGAGAAAGATAATTGTTAATAGATGATCAGGAAGATTTCTTGGACTGATATTTCTTCAGAACTATTATAAGTAATATATTATATTTTTTTCTTCTTTATCATACTCAGTAATATATTAGACAAGTATTGCTTTTTTAATTTTGTTGTATTATTGATAGATATTTATTAGATTACTATCACTTCTTAGTTTTCTGATAGTATCATTATTTTTTTGTCAATCACTATAATTAAATATATATATATATTGCTCAATATAGTTGCAAAAATATTTTACTTTATTATATTTTCTGATTATTCTAAAAAAGTATCTAGCTTCATCTCAAAGTTCATAATAATTATAGACAGATAAGTTGAGTTACTATTGAATAAAGTAATTAGAATAATATTACTTTTCAAATTTATTTCCATCTCTAGCTTCTAAAATAGTTTCACTATTTATAAAGTATTTATAATATAAATATTTAACTATTCTTTCTTTTAGTTTTAATTTTTTCAATACTTCACTTTTAGAAAAGAATCTTTCTTTTATAATAGGTATTTTTTCTGACTTTTAAGTATGTTCTACTTCTAATTATTAGTTTTTAGTTTCATTTTGTGATAAAATTATTGTTAAATTATTTGATATATTTATCTTGATATTAATCTAAATAACTAAATTATCAAAATATTAAGAGCATTCATATTTAAAAGTTGATAATTTGTGATAACACCAATATTTAGTAGTAGATTCTCTCCAATTAAAAGTCTTTGATAGTAAGTTTGCTGAAATCTTCTTTCTAATTTTGAGTACTCTTCTTAGGTGAGAGTAGTATTCTTGACTTGCACTTCTTTTTTAAAGATTTTAATATTTCTAACTTTAGAAATTAAGTTTATTATCATGTAAGCAATTTTTCCAAAGTTTATATTATTAAATTATTTGATTGAGATATGAATTTGAGTTCAAGTTTATTAGATATTCAACAAAGAAAATTATGATCTTCTAAGACTTGATTTTTAATTTTAAACTCATTATTAATAGTTTTACTTGAGAATATTTCAGAGTTATTATAATTATCTTCAGGCTGAGCATTTCATTATTCATGAATAAATTTAATTGATATTCTTCCTTCTTCTTCATTTTAATCAAAGATCATTATATTTTTTTGAGGTTAATTTTAGTATTGATCTTGTTTAATCAATCTATATCTACTATAAAACTATAAGTTTGAGCTTTAATAATATCTACTTCTATTGAAATTATGATTCTATTAATGATAATAGAGAAGTTATCAATTACTTTTAGAGATTATTTGGAATATTTATTTATATTAGAAATAAAGATATTGAATTTTTATTAAATTTTCATTTCTAATTATTTGAGAAATTTATAACTGATAATATATTTTAATACTCCAGTATCAATAATCAAGTTTATAAAGATCTTTTCAATCTTGACTTCACATCAAGCTAAGGTAATTTTGATCTTCTGAATGAATATTATTTTTCATTTAAGTTTTTTCTGTAGCTTTTATCTTATTCCTTTTAATATTCAAATTCTTTGTTTAGGTGAAGTCTTGATAAGCTAGATAATAATAATATTAGCTTTCTGTGATACCAAGTCTTTGAGTATATTATAAGTTTTTTCTTTTTTGACTAGTACTAAAAGATGAGTTCTTCCTTTTTTTTATTTCTTCTTTTCCAGATTAGTCTTATCTTCTTCTGAAACTTTAGGTAAAGGTTGAGTAGTTTCATTCTCTTTTTCACTTTTTTCTTTTTCTTTAATAATTCTTTGATGTTTTATTTCTTTAGCTAAATAATTATAAGTTACTAGTAAAGAAGAACTAGATTAAATTGATAAATTACTTGATAAGCTATTACTAGATATTTATAAAGTAGTTATTAAGTTCTGATTTAAATAAAAAGAGAAGTAGTATCTAGATTTTGTGAATTATTAAATTATTAATTATTATTTCAAATATTCTAATTTTGTTGATTATTATTATTATTATTATTTTAATTTTGATTATTCTAGTTTTGAGAGATATTTTGATTATTAAACTATTAATTTACAGATTAAGAGTTATTTAAATAAATCTACTAATATTTTTTTTTATAACTATAATAAATAATGATAGATCTGTTATTTAACTAATTTTATTGCTAATTATTATTATTATTATTATATCTTTTGCCAAATTCTACACAATCTAACTTACTGAACAGATCTTGCAAGATCTTAGCAAGAGTATTTTATTTAGCAGTTGATCAAGCTTGAATTTGATAATAAGTCTGTTCAAGTAGATCTGAATTAGCTTTTTTAATATTTTTAGCAGTTTTAATTATACTTTTCATGATATCTTTAACATTTAAATTAACCTATTTTTGAATTTCTAGTTTGAGATCTTTCTTGAAAATTTAAATTTTATATTCTTCTGAATAAGTTTATTCTGGATTTACTTTACTTCCAAGTTTCATAAATCAATTTGTATATTCTTTTACAGTTCTAGTTTATTTTAATAATTTCAATTTATCTTGCTATTATTGCATCTTATAAGGTAAATAAAATTTAAGAATAAATTAGTAAGTGAAGTTATATTTGTTATAATTATCATTTTTTCAATTATTTAATTTGAGATCATTACTTATAGATTATTAGTTAAAATAGGTAATAGCTGGTCTCTCTGGATATTTTCTTATTATTTTAATCTTTTTGTCATTGATAATTCTATTAATTTTTGTGACTACTTTAAAGTTATGTAACTATTCAATAAGATCTTGATTATTACTCTTAAATTTATAAATTAAAATAAGAATCTTCTTTATTTTCTGGATCTTTATAGATTGAGTTAATTCTCTAAGAGCTTGAATAAGAATTTCCATTCTATCTGATATAATTATTTCTTTTTTTGATTGAGGTTTTTGAGATTGAATTTGTTTAAGTGTGACTATTGATTCTTCTGAATTTTTTGAATTACTACTTTTATATTCTGATTCTATTAGCTGATTGATTGAGTAAGTTTCAAAGTTATCTATTTTTTCAAGAACTAAGAGAATATTATTAACTAAGTAAGTCTATTATTCAATTGTAATTTTGCTTTTAAATATAAAAGTGTTAAGTAATTTGATAATTTATCTTCAAAGTTAATTAGATATAAAATTTTATTATATAATATTATTAAAAAGTTCTTATAAGAGTCTATTATGGAAAACTAAGATTTAATATATGGTAAGAATTCTTAAGAATTTTCTCTGTTATATTTATTAAGATATAAGTTAATTAGAAGTTCAATAAAAAAGTAATAAACTATTTAATTAATTAGATAATAAATATTTCAAGGATAGCTAATTCTTAAAAATATAAAACAAATAAAAATAAAAATAATAAAAACAAGTTAAATAGGATTTCTAGATAGATGAGATTCATAAAGGGAATATTAAATATTATAAACTATACTTTGAAAGATAGATTTTATTAAGAATATAGTTTATAATAAGTTTTGAGAGCAAAGACTGAATTATTTATAAAGGTTAAGAGAATAATAATTATTCTAAAGATTTCTTAGTATCAATACTTATAAGTATTATATTAATATAAAATAAAAATGAAATAAAACAAAATTATAAAAATAAAGTTGTGATCATAAAAACTAAATTAAGAGTAGATATCAAAAACTAAAGTATCAAAAACTTATAATCAAGATAATAAATATTAATATCAATATAATAAATGCAAAAACTAAAGCAATGAATATTAATTCTAAGTAATAAATAATAAACTAAGCTTTTATATATGGAAAAGCTTACAAAAATCTTCTAAATTAAATAAATATACTTGGCTTATTTTAAGTAAAGAGTATTTACTATCTAAGTTTTTCAGGCAAGAAAAACTTATAAATAATCAAAATATAATCTATTATGATAAAAAAGATAAATAAAAGCAAGATATCAAGTTAAAAATAAAGAAAAATTATAAGACAAGCATAACTCAAATATTTTCAAAAGATAATTGAATTATTGCTATTCAAGTACATTAATTTCAGATCTCTGAGCAGAGATATTTATATATCTTTGAGATTTTATAAGTTTCTATCTAAACTCATTTGCTATTCTAGATTATAATTACAAATCTTGAAATAAAAGATTAATAAATAAATAAATAAAATAAGAGATAAGATATATTAGTAAGATATAAGATAATATAAATGATGAAATAAAATGAAAAGCTAAGATAAATATTTAAAAAAAGAAAAGATAAATGATAAAAATAAATTAAATTCATTGTTAAATTATTTCTAAAGCATTTTGAATTGTTATTAAACTATTTGTGAACTATTATTAATTTTGAAACTAATTATTCATTTATAATCTTGAAGTATTACAAAAATATTATAAAAATATTGCCAAAATATTGTTAAATCATAACTAAATCTATAACTAATATATTAATTATATTATTTAAAATCATATATCTTCTAAAGATTAATTAATTAGTCAAAAATTCCAAATTCAAAAAATTATGAAATTAAAGAAATTTATATTACTATAGTAATAATAATTCTTTTACTAAAATAATATATTTTCAATCTAAAAATATATTCAATTTAATATTAACTATATCAAAACTAATTTCTGATAATCTTTAATTAATATTATTAAATATCATTTAATAGATATTATTAAATATTAATTTTTAACTTTATAGGTCATACATAAACTATCACTACTTTTAGTTCATCAAAATTACCCACCCTCACTAGTTCATCTAGAATATCAACTGGTTTATCAAGAATATTATTTAAACTATATAATATAGATGAGTATACTTAACATGAAAAATATTATAATAAAGCTATATTAAAATAAGATCAATAACTCAAAGCAATTTATAAGTTTCAGAAGATGATATTTGATAAATTAGAAAGAATCAAGATATAAATAAGAAAAGAACAAGATAAAAAAATAGATTTAAGTAGAAGAGTATGAGCTATAAGTATATATTATTTTAATTCTTTTATATATATTATTAAATTCAAAATTTAAATAATTATAAGATAATTATAGTAATATTTGTTTGAGTTTTTTTCTAACTAAACTATGGTCATAATTTAATAATTATAAGAAGAAACTTGAATCCTAACTTAATTGCAATCACTCTAATTATTTGCAAGAAATCAGAAAATATAAATAAATCAATACTTTTTTTGAATAATATTACTCAGTGGTAATTATTATAATTATAGTTTTATTGAATTTTATTGATAATTTTTATATTTTAATTAAATTATAAGAAGAATAAAAGATATACATAATTTTAATATGACAGTAGTTAAGAAAGTAATTTTTTGTAACTTTAAAATAAATAGTTTATCTTTAATTAACAATCAAAAAAATTTCAAGAAAATTTTTAAATAAAAAGTATTGTTAGAAATGATTGAATATTATAATAAGTTATTTCAACTTGGAAATAATGATACTAGTAATATTAATCATATCACTTATATTATCTTTCTATCTCTTCATGAAAAATTGCTATCTATTAACTTATGTGTATATATTGTAAGTATATATAATATTATACTAAATTTAAATTATCTATCAATTAAAATAAGTAGAACTTTATTACAATATCATATAGATAAATATAAAGTAAGCTTTTACTCTATACTATATATAATCTTTTATAATTAATATTAATTTTCTTTTAGAAAATATATCAAAAAAATATAAATCTAATATGTAAAGACTCAATAAGTATTATTAAAGATAAAAGATATGATAAAAAAAATAGATTAAAACTCAAAGATGATGAAGATAATGATAATATAAATAATAATGCTATTCAACAAGAAATATATAATTTTCATATAACAAATAACTTATTTACAAAGAGTGAAGATAAAAATATTAATCAATTAGTTGAAAATTATTAGAATTATATTTAAAGTAATATATTTATTAAATAGATTTTTATTTTAATAATAAAGAATTCTGAATTTAATAATAAAAATTATTAAATAATGATATTTAATAAAATAGATGAATCTAATTAGAACACTCTGTTCCAGGAATAATCTCAGAAAATTAATTTGGCTAGGACCAGAAATTTCAAAATTTTTATTTGATTGATTTCATAGAAAGACTTTCATGTGATTGGCTAATTTGCTTAAGATCTATATTATAAGATTGATTAAGGATTAATTATACAAATTTAGTAATTCAATATTGTAAATTAATATATATGCAATTATTTTAAGTAAAGAATTATTTACATTATACTAATTTTATTTATTTTTTTTAATTTAATACTATAGTAAGGAAACGGATATATATTACATTATTATTAATTACTATAGGACCATCCCCCTCCCTGGTGAGATATACAATCAGGTATTCTATAATAATGTTATCTTGCATCATAATTCATGATGTGATAATAAATATATATGATAAATATGATCATTGAAATTATTATAAAAATATACTAGTCTAAACATCTCAACTTATCACATTGTCCTATCTATATAAAAATGATCACGAATTTATATCTTTTATCTTCTGATTTAGCATATCTTTTATCTTCTGATCTAGCATATCTTTTATCTTCTAATCTAGCACATTTTTTATTTTCTGATCTATTACATCTTTGATCTCACATTTTTGATTTCATCTATTGTTAAACTCTTCTAATATACAAGCTTTTCTAATTATATCAAAATACAATAAGTTTTATATTTATAAAATCCCCATAAATCAACATTAAAGATTCTGCAATGCATTTGGATATAGTTATATAGTAAATACAGAGAATCCAGCCTACCAAAAGCTCAGTTTATATACTGAATGTACTGATATGTGGAAAGAGATTTGACATAAATCTTCACAAGAAATCAAAAGAAAAATTGAAGAATACCTAGCAACCCCAAACCCAATTCAAGATTTTTTGCGCTCTTCATGACCAATATCATTATCTCAAAACTCTAGAACCATCCAAACTACCCTAACTCTAACCATTCCAAAGACTATCAAAGAGATTATTGTAGTTGATATGATTTCATCTAATGCTTCAGCACAGAAAAAAGTCACAGAAATCATTAACACAAGTAATAAGAAGCTTGCTAAGCTTCAATAAATTTATAATTCTACTACTGACTTGGAGATTTGGTATAGCCTTCTGATTTGCATTACAGATCTCAAGGAAATTTTGCATAGTAAGGCTAAAAAATAAAGAAATTAAAGTATCATGCAAGATACCAAAATAAAAGCTGTACAAAAAAAGCAAAAATCTTGAAAAAGCATCAAGAAGTTGTAAAATATAACTCACCCGGTCACTCATCTCTTTTGATCCAATATCCAGAATTACATAAATATATCCATAAATATATCGAGTTTGGAGTTGCAGACAAAAAAAGAAGAAAAGAAGTTATAAAAGTTAGAACTATTAGTTATCTCCGTGAAGCTCTAAATTCAAAATACAATAAATATCTTTCTCACACTACACTCAATAATTATCTATTGCCATATCAATCAATTATAATATTAGCAAAAGTCCATTACTATCCAGCCAATATTACAATTACTTTTGTTTTGTAAAATAAAAAAAATAAACACTCTAACAAACACTATTATCTTGCTTCAGTGAAGAGAGCTAAACAATTTGCAGCCTTATTTCCTACCCAATCTGTGATTATTTTATAGGATGACAAAGTCAAGATTCCTCTTGGTATTCCTGCAGTTGGAAGAACCTTTCAAACTATACAAAGTTCTCAAGAGTCAGTTACACTACCAGATCATGATTTTCCAATTGGCATGTAGTAAAAGTTGATTCTGTTAGTCTATTTGCTAATAAATCCAAGCGATATAAATGATATCTTTTGTAATGGCCAACTATCAATTTTTATTCATTCATAATATAAAGTTAATACAAGCTCTGCCACTCATATGAATAACTTAAATTCATTGATACAAGATATCCGCTTTGATAGAATATTGAAAACCAATAGCCAAATCAAATCTATCTGAATCCTTTTAGTTGATAGAGATTCATATAAAAATCCTTGCCATATGAAAAATATTTTTGAATATTGTAGAATGTTTTGCGTATTTGATCTTGATTATCTCTTAGTTAGAATATATACTCTTGGTCAATCAGCATATAATTCAGTTAAGCGTAGCATGGCAACACTTTCTCAAAAACTTACTGAAATAATATTACCGATTGACAAATATGATTCCCATCTTAATTCTCAAGATCAAGTAATTAATTCAGAGCTTGTGATGAAAAACTTTTGTTATGTCGGAGAGATCTTGTGTACTCTTTGAAAATGGGATCTTATCTTTGAGAAGGCTATTATAACACAATACACTGATCAAAAAAACTCTCCTTTTGCTGATATCACATTTTCAGAGCATGCCAAAGAAAATATCAATGAATCTGTACCTTGGCAATAGCTAGAAAATCATACCAAAATATGTCAATACTCTCTTGATATCAAAAAATATGAAAATACTTCCTGTTGCTCATATAAATGATATGAAGAGGCAGCTATTCTTCTTGCTAAAAATAATAGATTTCTTCTATCTGTGACAAAAGGAAAAGATAGTTATTACTTGAATCCGCTTCATGTATTAGAATATTATGACAAGATTAAAATACCTGGATATGATATTCACTGTCCTTTGAATACAAGCAATTATATTCATCTCTGCTATTCTATTTGCAATGCATATTTTTCAACACTTTCATTGGTCATACTACATAAGAAAAACCAACATCCAAGATGATGAGGATGACTGGCTAAGCAAAAGTGATCTACTAATTCAATTGATAATTTTTCTGTTGATTCTAGACAAGTGCTAGCCTCACAAAGTTATGAGATATTTTCAGAAGGGGAGTAAGGAGATAGTCAAATTTTTTATGACCTGAAGCTTTGGAAAGTTTCATAATTAGAGAATAAAGATTATAGTCTGATATATTTCTATATTCTAATTAGTTAATAAATCATGTGTCATTTAAAGTCATGAGATTTTGACATTTCTATATTCTAATTGGCTAATAAAAATTCAAAATCACATGCCATATAAAATCACGTGAGACATGAGATTTTGAACTCCTCTCCTCCTCTCCTTTCATAATAATATGATATATGTCTATCTCCTAAACAAAAATATGAATATAAGTAGTTCTAAGAAAAAATCTGAAAATTGAGGTTTTCAGGTTTCTTTTAATAATACACATATAAACAAAATTTAATATATAATAATGATATATAATTAGGTAGACCAAAAAAAAATAATGATTATTCAATTAATATCTTGTGGAATTATAATTTAATAAAATCATAATTTATAGAGCAAAAAAAATTCAATTATAATAATAAAAAATAAACTAAAAAAAAATTATCTATTGCTGTTGAAATTTACACAACATCTCCTCTAATGTAAATATTATATATTCTATTGATTCACTTTCATCATTATCATCACAAGAAATATTATTTTCTGAATCTTTGATCTCTTGCTGTTTTTTAAAATGTTGCAAGCATTCTAGTAAAGACTGGATATATTCATCAATGTCATTTTATAAGAATAAGAGATAATACACATACTTGAACTTATTATTAGTATAATAGAACTTGTGATAAGTATAATTGCAAGCTAAAACTTTAATCAGATCTGTATTAATTAATAAAAAAATTAGACAGTTAGATATATTACAATAATAAAACAGATCTGGCCTATGTAAAGTATTGAATCCTAAAGGAAGATGATATAATTTTGCTTCTGGTATTTTTATCACTATTAATAAAATGGTAATATCATTAACTTTTTACTTGCTCTTTTTTGAAGATAGATTAGAATTTATGATAATCTGTAATAGAAATATTAATAGTAATTTATTGTAAAATAAATGTGTATAGATTTCTAAAAAATACTACAAAAGAAAATACGTATTTTTTTTGTTAAAAACATAATATCTTGGACAGAATATTTATAGGCTGTCCATGTAGATGTACATGCAAAGTTTTCTCTAAAACTATTATTGTCTAGATGTAATTGGTTAATATAATATCCATATTTGATGATCTGTTATACTTTAATATATTTTTATATGCTTTGATACAGAAAGTTATGAAATATTTCTACAGTCATATCTGAAAACTTTGAAAGTTTAGCCTTGATAGTATTCAAGATAGAATGATTATTTGACTTCCAGTAGAATATATCTGAAAGAAATATTAATAGTGTCTTAATATAGTTTTTGTAACAGAATTTAAGAAATACTGTCCATATATAAAAGCAAGATTCTAAGTAAGCATTAAAGTTATCAAATTGAAAAAATACTGTATAAATATCCAGAACCAGAGAAATTATATTATCTAGCAGATCTTTGAGTGCAAGATATTTAGCATCTTTGCACAAGAATCCAAATTTTGCTTTTATAATCATCAAAATTTCTTGCCAAGCACTATGAAAAATTTTTAAAAGGAGATTAATATACTATGGCTTGGACTTTTGTATAAGAGACTTTTAATTTCCAAAAATATAATTGTATATAGCCAAAAAAAAGGTCAATACTGAAGAAAAATTAATTCATGATTATTTAATGAAATATGCAAGAGACCTATAATAGGAAGAAAAGATAAAATAGAATTAGTAAGATTTAATTGATCATGATATATAATATACTAAGAGATAGTCATCCTAAGATAAATTTATCTAGACTAATCAGTAATAATAGGAATAGTATACTCTTTTTGAATATACTACTGCATTGATAGAATATTTATAATAGTATTAATAGTCTTAATATATGCATTTAGAGAATAAAAATTATTTTCTTGTAAGTCTATGAGAATTATATCTTTCATTGAATGAGCATTCTATTTTTCTTTCAATCTAATATTATAACTATACAGTAGCAATCAAAAAGAATGCAACACTTTAAATAAATTTTTTAAATGTATTTATTTAAGTAAATATATAATA
>CAJVPS010001664.1:0-14553 GCA_910591765.1 Ambispora leptoticha | reverse complement strand
TTATTTTCTTCTTGCTCTATTGAGAGAGTATTTTGTTACAAGTAAAATTCATATATATTATCTTATTGAAAAGATAATTACATTTTGTTAGAAGTAAATTCATGTATATTATCTTATTGTAAAGATAATTATATTTTTATTAAAAGTAAAAACATGTATAAATTATCTTATTGAGAAGATAATCGTAATTCATCAGTTATAAATCTTATACATATTATCTTATTTAAGAAATAGTTAGTCATATAATCCTCTTGGATCTATAAAAGTAAATAATTGCTGTGAACACAGTCACTATTACCATTTTAAAATAATTATATACATATAATCTTAAAATGGTAATAATATAGAGAATACTATATAAAGAATAGAGTAACTTTGACTTTTAGCAAAGTGAGCTTATTATGTGAGTGAGTCAAATATTAGTTCCTAAAAATGCAATATTTAATATAATTGAAACAAGAAATATAAATATCTTTATTATATAATCTATATCAAAGATCTTTAATAGAAGATTTTTTTATTCCTATTTTTTTAATAGAACTTCATATTTTTTTTGTAAAATACTAACTAATTCATTAAAGAAGTTTGCTAAATATAAGAGAAAGTCAAATTGATATTCTGCAAATAAGATTAGGCTTTTAAGTTATGACTTTTTTTTCATATATCATGTTGTGATCATTATATTGCAATTTCTAATGCTTATTCAAGTTCTTTTGCTATATCAGTCATAACATTATATTATTAATCTAAAAGTTTAGTTACTTGAAAGTGTCCTAATCTCAAAGTCATCTTGATAAAAAAAAGACTCAGAAGATTCATCATCATTGAAGTAAACTTGATATCACAAAATATTGATAAAGCAGAAGTTAGGTATTTTAATAAATTCTCTTTTTTATTATTATTATTAGATTCAGCTATAAGCAAAATTCACTATTTCAAAACTTTGAGTATCTCATTCATATTATTCTTATATCTATCTGTGTATTTGAAGTTTGATTTATTTTCATGATCTGATCTTTCAAAAAAATATTTACTATTTGTAATAAAGTATGTAGAACAAATATAATGAGATTAATATTCTGCTTTTAAATCTAAAATATTTTCTGATGTTATCTTTTTATCAAAAATAGGATAAATCTTGAGTCTAGTATATAGAATCTGCATATTTTTTCTCCAAATATACATTGAATATTATATGTATATTTGATCTTGGCTAAAGAAATATTTAGATTTATTGCAAAATAAGTAGTGATAATAAAAAATCTAACTTTTCTCAATTAACTAAGTTTGCTTAACATATGAATGATGAAGTTAATTTTGATTAAAAAGAAAGTGAAATTAATAAATACTTATTATTAATAATTTATTCTTATCATTAGCTTGTTGAACAGCCTTTGCATCAAGCTTTCAAATTCCAATAAGTTAGGTAAGTGATCTTTATTTTGATAAATTATCTAAATAGTATTGAATATGATTATCAATCAAATTTAAAATTGGATAAACTGATAGTATTTGATCAGTATTTAAAATATTCTCTATAAGATAATCATTTTTTTTACTTGATCCAGATTTCAGCTCAAATGGTAATATTAATAATAATATGTCATTATCATCCATTTTAGTATTAATATCATTTAAAAGATATATGTTATCACTTTTATATATTTTTACTAATATTCATACTTTCTCAAATTCAGTTTTATTAAATAAAAAAGATTTTATTTTTATATCAAAGTCTAATGCATCATCTGTAATACTCTTTATTATAATACTTTCAGTTACAAGACTTATATTTTTAGTATTCACTGAATTATAATCATCATTACTATTAATATAATTGAAATTATTTAAAAATAACATATCATTATAATAAGTATTAACTATTTTAGGCACAGATTTGAATGAATCAGAATTAATTACTTCAGAAGTTAGATTAGATTTCTTAAAAATAGGAGCTTTTGTATTCATAATATATATTTTTAGCAAGGAATATTAATGTGTGATAATGTTAAGTGACTTTATTAAATTAGGTTGCTTTGACTTAAGATTCTTTTAAAACTATTGATGTTAAAATAAATAAAATAAGACAGTTAATAAGAGACAGACATCAAGCTTTGCCCAACTTAGCAAAGCAAGATAGTTTATATTACATTATTAGAGAGCTAACTTAAAAGTGAAGTTGGCTTCTGGTAATTATTTTATATTGAGAACTATATAAATTAAGTATGAAAATCTTTGTCAATCTCTTAATTGAATATACTTGCCTCATAATTAAGAGACAAATTTGATAACTATTAATAGTAAACTCTGAAAATTTAAGAAAATTGATCACATAATGAACTACATTTTAACCATTCTCTGAAAATGGGTATGTATGAAAAACTAAGTCATATAAAAAACAGAACTTTGTTATTAATCTTCAGAGTTCTTGCCTATAAATAAATACTGTATAAATAAATGTATTGATATCTATAATATAAAAAGTATATTTCAAGATGCTTTAAAAAATGTTAAAAATGTATGTATATTTTCTTGGATAATAAAATCAAGAGATTTATGGAAGTAAGTTATTGAAGAGTTAACTTTACTAGAAATTTCACAAGAATTTAAGAAGTATATAGAGCAGTTCATTCTGAAAGATAATGATTAAATTTCTGATGAATATTATCAAAATGAGAATAAAGAAATACTCAAGAAGTATCATGCTATTAGAGATTTAATATTAAAAATATTTGTATTTATTTTCTGTGATTCATATTCATGTTCTCTTTTTTAACTTTTATTATTTTTTTTTAAGTATTGCTTTAAAAGATCATCTAATATATAAAACCAATAAAATAATCATGAAGAGTACTTGAAATCATGATACTATAGATCCAATAATTAGTTATCTAACATATGGTATTAAAATATATCATAGCTGATATATACATATTTTTTTATTATTGTTATATATTTTCTTAGTTATACAAAGATTTACAATATTTTTATAATATAAGGATAGTCAAACTGTCAAATTGACATCTGCTTTTAGAGATAAAGGTAAAAAAGTGATTACCAAGACTATATCCAAAATATATATCATAGCTCATATAATTATGAAATAATATTTGATAAAACTTCCTTTAGACTGAATAAGCCAAAGACTTATCTATATAAAATTGATAATTAAATAAAATTGACTAAGTTTGCTAAAGTTTTTTTTGAATCTTTTCTTAATGAGTTAGAAGATATGTATACTTTTTTAATTCATACACATAGTAAATATATTTTATATTAATTATTTAGCTTTTATTTTTTATGACTATTAATTAAAATATTGGGAAGGTAATTTTACATATAATCTTATTTCTTATCCAACACTCTTATCTTGATTTTAATATGATATAATGAAAATTCAGAATAAATTATATGTATTAATAGAAATTGTTCTTTGATTTTTTGGAATAATCCCAGTACTTCAGAAAATTTGAGTTCTTCTAATTCTCTTTATTTCTCTTCTAAAAATTGTTTCTTACTTTCTTTATCAATTTGTGTTAATATATTTACTGTTTTAAGAAATTTTTTTATTCTTTAGAAGATATTAATTTCATATTAGAGACTCAAAATCTTGTTTCTTCAGGATTAGAATTTTGTTTATTTAACTTATCTTCCCTATAAGCTTGCATTCTAGATCCTGATCCAGCTTTGATATTACTTTCAGATATTATTTCTGATAACTAATTTAGATATCAATTTTGTAATTAAAATACGTGGACAGCATGAAAATTTACAATTATTAAGATATCTATCAAGATCTTAATATTTAGTACCTTTAGAGCTTCTTGTATATAAATAAGCAGATCCTACTATATTATGCCAAAAATCATCATTTTTATCCTATTATTAAAAAAACTGGTTTTTTATTATTTTATTATATACTTGAAAAGTAATCAATTTTATTTAATAAAAAATTAATAAATTTGTAAGAATTTGATAATTAATAATTAAAAAATAAAATGAACTTTATTAATTTTGAATTTTATTAGTTTTTAATTTGAATTTTTTTATGATAATTTATCATATATTTTTTATAAATTATTACTATTATATAATATAAGAAATATTTATTTTAATCTTAATAATTTATAATTTTTAAAATAAAACTTTAAATGTATATCTCAGATATTAAATATGCAAATTTTTTTTAATATATATAATATATATATTTTATAAAAAAAGTTTACTAATAATAACTTTTAATTTTATAAAATTTAAAAATATTATTTATTAAATATAAAATAATATAATTATATAATTTGAAGTTATAATAAGTATTAATATAGATCTTTTATATTATATTAGTAATAATATTAATATTATAAAATTAATAATATTTAATATATAGTAATTTCTATAATTATAAAATTAAAAAATCAATTTTATTTATAAAATATAATAAAAATTAAAATTTTTTCTATATTAAAATTTATGATTTTATTAAAAAATAATTTTTATTTTTATATTAAAATAAATTTTAATTTAGCATATATTTTTTCAAATTTTTTAGATTTTTTCTAAAAGAATTATTTTAATTATAAAATTAGTATAAAATTTTTTTTAATCAAATTTTATTTTTATTTTAGACTAACTTTATAATTAGAATAATTCTTTTAGAAAAAAATCTAAAAGTTTAAAAAATATAATTCATAAACTTTATTTTAATATAAAAAAAGATTTAATCTTCTAATATAATATTTAATAATACTATAACTTATAAATTATATTTATTTTAATATAAAAAAAGATTTAATCTTCTAATATAATATTTAATAATACTATAACTTATAAATTATATTTTAATATAAAAAAGATTTAATTTTCTAATACATAATATTTAATAATTATTATATTTGAAAATTAATATTTAAAATTTTATTATAAAATATCATAATATATAAAGATTTAATATTTAATAAGAAAAAATTTATAAATAATATAATATATATTATTTAAACTTATTAAATATTTATATTTATAAATTAAATAAATTTTTTAATTAAGAAATAAATTTAAAATTTAATTTATTAAAATAATTAAAAAGATTTATTTTATTCTTTTAAATTTACTTTTTAATTAAGAAGTTTATTTAATTTATAAAATATAAATGCTTAATAATTTAGATAATATATATTATATAAAAATATAAGATATTAAACTTAAAAATTTTTAATTTAAATTAATAAAAATTTAAATATATAATTCATTATAAATTTAAAAAGATTTTAATTATTTATTTTTATTAAAATTAATAAATAATTTAATTATATAATTATAAATAAATTTTATTATAAATAAAATTTTTTATAATTATATATTAAAACTAAATTTTTTATAAAAAAATATATAATAATTATTAAAAAATTTTATTTTTTAAATTAATTATAATTTAAAAAAATTAAATAACAAAAAATTTTATAATTTGAATTACTAATTTTATATAAAAAATTATTACTTTATTATTATTAATTAGAAAATTTTTAAAAATAAAATATATGAATACTTAATAATTAATATAAAAATTTAAATATATATATATTTAAAAGTATAATAAATAACTTTACTTAAAATTACTTGAATATTTATCTTATTAAAATTTTTTATAATTTATATTTTTAAATTAAAAATTTTTAATAATTAAAAAACTTAAAAAAAATAATTATAATTAAATTTGATTATTATTTTCAAATTTATTTTAAGTAAACTTATTTATTAGATTATTAAATATATATATTTTATATGATTTAAACAAATATTTATTGAATAATAAATAAAAAAAGATTAAAAAAGTATTTTAACTTTTTTATAATTGAATTTTTCAAAAAAATTTTTAATAAAAAAATTTTAATTATGAAAAATTTTATTAAGATAAACTATTAAATACTTTTAAATAAAATTATTCATTAGATTATCAAGCATATATATTATATAATTTAAAAAAATAAAAATTTCACTTTTTTTTATAATGCACTGTATAATATAATATTTATTTATTTAATTTGAATCTTTTATTAATTTAATAATTATTATAACTATAACTATAACTAAGGTTAAAATCTATGTCATCTTTAATTATATAATTTTATATATACTCTAATCCTGATCTAATCTTTAAAATCATTATCATATATTATTTCATCACAATAATTATATATAAATTAAAAAATAAAAAGTTATTTTAATGTTGATATATAATTGAATAAAATATATTTTGGAGTTTTTAATTTTGTTTCGTGCTCCAATTTTAATTCATCAACTTGAATCCTACTTAGAAAATAGTCTTTGATAGCATCTTATTTGATTAGGAAGAGTTGGCCAAACGATGAATAGGTAAACTTCCTAAAACTAATAACTTTATTAAGATGTATAATAGTCAATATATTCTTTACTATTAATGCAACGATTCGGTTTGGTGGTCAACACCAACCAAATTGTAATTCTACCAATAATAAAAAAAAGAAGATTATATTACAATGATTAATATATCATTGCACTCTGATTGTTTATTTTTTACCTTTCCCAATTATTCGATTTTTGTTGACCCTTTTTCAGAGGACGAGGATGATTGTTTCTTGTAATACCCATTTTTATTACTCAATCCCTTTTCTTTTTCCTTTATCTCAAAGTTCTTTTCCAAACGTCTTTTTTCCGACTGCTTAACAAATGCTTCTAAAGCAATACCCGAAAACACACATGCAACAGCCACCCACTGCCCAAAACTCAATTGATGATTAAACCAAAACACCGACAACAACATAGTGAATAATTTACGTGTTACAGTGACTGTCACCAAAAAAAATGACCCAAAATTCTGCAACGCATAAAAAATAAAACATTGTCCTAACGCACCGCATAACGAAAACAACATTATGTCTTTGATCACGGCCGGATACTCGAAACAAAAGTTCACAGCATTACCAAGTTCCGAGTTCCATGGAATCAGTAGATATCCAAGCATCAGTGATCCCCCAAACAAATTCATGGACAACATCATTTGTTGCCCAGTTACTTTATACTTGTGGAATATTTGATCTTGTGTGGCATTCGTCACGCCATCCACTAACAGACTCACTGAGAGTAATAGAATCCCGTATATTGAATTTGAGGCTGCTCCGCCTGCACGTTTCTTTTCCGAGATTGGTTGGAGCAACATGAATCCCGAGACACCGAGCGTGATCAAAAACACCACTATATATTTATAGAGTGGAAATCTTTTTCGATATAGTAAGACGTTCATTAACATTACTGGCACGAGTTTACACGATTTTCCTAGAATCATTGTCGGATAGTCAATGTGTTTCAAACTTTGATAGCCGAACGGTGATCCAACAGATTGAAGAAACGCCACCTGGAGATATCGAAATAGAAGATCTGGGTTCTTGAAATTATTTTTTAGAATACTTTTATTTCCGGTGCCAATTAAATGGCATAATGCTACAATCGACGCAGTGAATGATTGAATCGTGTTTAGAAAGATAAAGTGTCGAAAATGTTTTGGTTTTAGTGATGATTCGTTAATATCGTTATTTGATATCTTGTTGTATGGTGTTGTGGATACACGTTCTTGTAGTACTCCCCAAGTTAGAAAACACACGTATATACCCGTGACGCAAAATAAAACTTTTAATAGTGACATTATTATTTATCTTTGGTATTTTCTGATAAAGAAGCAGTTAATACACAGGGAAAACTCTGAAAAGAATATCGATATCGATATCGATATCGATAATAAAAATTGGAAATTTATTTTATCTCTCCGACCAATCAAGCATTGACAAATTGAACAAACTTTGGATACTTTGATTACATTTGTCTGATGCGTAGTTCGCAAATTACAAGCTCATCTGCCTCTGAAGCCTCGCCTTCATACACGTTTAATAACGTTTCCGAGAGGCATCAACCACAACAACAGCAGTCACCAATTTCATCCTCAAATAGCAAAACTTCGCGTAGAAAAAGTTCTTTGGCCTTGGAAAAAGCCGAGGGTGGTGGTGTCAACGTCTATGTTCCAGACAGGGACGACGGCGAAAAAATGCTTGTTATTAATAGTGCAAGCGTTAGGAAAAAATTATGGTTACGCGCTATTACATTGATCTTCGTTTTTGCTGGTTTGATATGGTTTTTTACACCGGAAGATAATCGACGGATACCGAAGTTTTCTGAATACCAAGGTATTGGATTGACAGTTGATATGGGCCAAATAATAATAAATCGGTTGCGTGATTTGGGTTTCAATTTATTCTTATTTCTAATTTTCTAACAGATAAATATTTTTCAAGATGATTCACCGCGCGACTTAAAAGAATTATCTGAAGAAGATGGGGATCTTTTGGCTAACACTAGAAACCCTGCAGTGGCTTCAAATTCAGCATCTGACTCTCCACTCACATCCTCTTATTGTACAGTACCACATCCAGGCCGCCAACTAATTCAGTATGCATTAATGATTGATGCTGGTTCAACTGGCTCTCGAATTCACATCTACCGATTTAACTATTGTAAAGCATCCCCGACACTCGAGAATGAAGTTTTTGCGCATACAGAACCTGGATTATCAGCATATAATGATCCGATTCAAGCTGCGAAAAGTTTGGATACCTTGTTGCAAGTGGCACTACAAAATGTTCCGACACAATTATATAACTGTACACCGGTAGCTGTGAAAGCCACTGCTGGATTACGATTATTGGGAAAAGAGAAAAGTGAGACTATTTTGAAAACTGTGAGAGAACGTTTGGAAAATAACTATCCGTTTCCGATAATTGAAAAGAATGGGGTAGTTATTATGGATGGAAAAGATGAAGGTAGAATTTCTTTATTATCACACGACACTCAAAATTTAATAACTAAATAAATAATAAAAAAAATTATATTAGGTGTTTATGCGTGGATTACAGTCAATTATTTATTAGATAGAATAGGCTCCGTTAAAAAACAACCAACGGCTGCTATCTTTGATCTTGGTGGAGGTTCAACTCAAATAGTATTTGAACCTGATACAATCGATGGATTTGAAGTTGCACCCGGTGATCACAAATACGAATTAGAATTCGGCGGACACACTTATATACTATATCAACACTCGTATTTAGGATACGGATTAATGGAAGCGCGAAAAGCAATGAAAAACTTCATGGCAAAATTGTGGCAAAATATTGATACACATGATATCCCGGGTTTATACTTTGACGACTTAACCCTAGATAATATAACCGGTGACAACTACATTCCACACCCATGTTTCCCGAAGAATTTCACCGATCTTTGGATCAACTCCACATTTATCGGAACAGGCGCAGGTCACGCACAATGTCGCGCAATCACCGAAAAAGTACTAAACAAAGAGAAAGAATGCCCTTTAGCTCCATGCGCGTTCGACGGCATCTATCAACCACCTATCCGAGAAACATTTTCATTCCACGACATCTACGCCTTTTCGTACTTTTACGACCGCGCAAGTCCGCTTGGTATGCCGTCAGAGTTCTCGTTACGCGAATTGGGCGAGTTGGCGGAAGAAGTGTGTTCTGGGAACCTGGAAAAATTCGCGCATTTGCCTCAGGCGATTAAGGAACTTAAAAAGAATCCACATTATTGTATGGATTTGACGTTTATTTATGGATTGCTGCATATTGGGTATGAGATTCCGTTAGAACGCGAGGTTAAGATTGCGAAAAAGATTAAGGGAATTGAGACTGGGTGGTGCCTTGGGGCTACTATTGCTGTGTTGGATGCGAAGTTGTGGTGTAGAATATAATTTGTAACTTTTTATTTATTTTAGAATAAATTATTGAAATAGATTTTAGCAAAGAATTAATTTATATGTATATAAAGTTTGTTAAAAACGTTCACTAATGGAGATTGGAATTCAAGCTTATGATAAATATTATTTAAAGTCTTGCAATTCATCAAACTAAAATATATTTTTGATTGTCACCGGCAACACAGGCGTAATTACAATCTATACTCGGCTCACTTCACAGACCAATAAGAATGCGCGATTTTTTTTTAATTTTAGGCGATTTAAAATTTGTATATTATATTACCGTTACAGGAAATCGAAAGATTAAACCATTTTAGCATCAATTTGTGATTCTTTATCGGATCCAGGTGCATTTGTGCAATTTTTATTTTTTTTAGAATCCCTTATTAATAATCATTAACTAGAAACTTTAAACGAACAGCAGAATCTTAAAATAAATTAGACTGTAACTAATTAAGTGGAAATTATATGTATTTTAACATTCCCAATGTATGTGTCGCAAATATGTAACGCGCGTTAATCGTTCGGAATACATTACTTATTACAATTTAATAATGGTAATGACGGTATTAGAGGCAATTGTTTGAGATTTTAAAGATGAGATCGATCTCAATGATATTTTATTAATGAAAGAAAATGTCGTTAAAGAAATATGTAATTTTTTGTACGCACGGAAAGATTCTTTAACCGGCCAAATACAGTCAGACCCCCCTAAATGCAACTTGCTCGACCAACTTTTTGATATCGAACAATAAAAAAATTGTATTTATGGAAGTTAAGTATATATTTAGGTCAGAGTTTGAGCTCGCATTTGGGGCGATGTTGCATTTAGGGAGGTCTGACTGTAATACATTTTAAAACTAGAATTGTTTCAAAAATCATGTTTTAAATGTATACGATATAATTGTGAACGTCGAGCATGATTTAAACCCGAGTTCTACATCATCATCCACTACCCACAATAAATGTCACAATTCTTTTTTGCATAATCGAAACTTTACGTGATAATTAAGTTGAAACAATAAAACAATTATTACACATATCATTCATTTTCGCCAACATAGCTAAAAGTACAAGCTAATAGGTTTATTTTGTTGTAATGATAATTCGCCGCAATAATTTAGCGATAGTTTGTAACATTGATACTGTTGAGTTGATTAAGCGAATTTGAATGATGCCAACAAATTTATGTAAATCATTCTATGACTTGATGTTTCAATTGATTGATTAATCAAATTGTAGTTGCCGAACTTTTGATGCGGGTTTTTCCAGAATTTGGGAAAATTTATTTATTCTTAACATTCAATATATCACCGAGTAATTTATTCTTTGAGAACAATTTATCAAAAAATTGTCCAATCCAAAATTGTCATATACATCTGGTTACATAAGCCATTCATGTTCTGAAAGAATAAATAATTATAATTTAAAATTTTCTTTTCATCGATAGTTCTTGAGGTTTTTTTATCGAATAATGATCTCTCATTTTTATCAATTTATTTTAAAAAACATATTTAAAAGTACTAACAAAATTTTGTTGTTACTTATTTTTGCAAAAGAAAGATATAATAAAGAAACAATTCAAAAATGACGTTATTAATTTATTATTCGAGCGTTATTCTTTCGGAAACTGAAAAAATGATCTGCAAAAATTAGCGATGTTCGATTGACATCCTAGCGTTCCGCGCTCTTTCTGCGCGACAAGACTATTTTTCGATTTATCTGTTAATTTTATCAAAGATTGAACGATAAATAAAATTTTCTTCCTTTTGCCTCAATAAGTAATTGACAACATCCGGCTTTTCATAATGTGAACAATGTTTTATTTAATATCCGTCAAAAACATCTTTCCCGACTTATATCAAGTTAGAATTATTATAGTATTTCAGTAGTTTTCTGGCAAAACTCTGAATTGTTACTTGTATAGTGAGAGGCATAAGTGCAAATCCAAAAATTAATTGAAGAATGAATGAAAAGGAATAAAGTAAACTTGGAATAATACTGAAATTTAATTTGAATACCGCGAATAATATACATGAAAATTTTTTTGCAACAATTCGTGAAATAAAATTTCGCCTGATTTTTTTTTCCTTTTAAAAAATACCCAACAACCATAATGTAAACCTTTCTATTATATCACCAAAAGCTAAAAATGCGTTTTGCAAACTTTTTGAATCTTTTTATTCAAAATGCTTTTTTTCATAGCATTATTTTTGAATTGTAATTTAAACTAATAAATAATGTTCTTCGTTATATCAAATTTATGCAATATGGTTGTTATATTTGCAAAATACTTTTTATTTCCTGGTCAGATGCTTGCTCGTTGTTTTGATACCAAGAGGCTAAATTTTTACGGAAAAATTCAATATTTCAATTAAAAAAAACCAAAACCAAAAATGACGATAAATAAAAAAAAACTCACCGACAGTCCCCACAATTTGCGGCCCTTTCAACGACACAACATCGTCCACTTCATGTAAAAACGTTTTCTGCGCATCAGATCCAATCACACCGGCAACCAAGACGATTTTACCTTGATACCCTAGCATCGATTTCAGGATAGTGATCGCTGCTCGGGCATTTTGTCCGGTTTGAATGCCATCGGTGACTAAAATTATTGTTGCATTTTCGCCGGTTGGAATCGAAAGTCCTTTTGGTGAGTATTTGTTGATTAGATTCTGTAGTTCGGGTCGCTGTTATTGTTGTTATTAGAGAGAGAAATAAATTTTATAAGATTGGAATTTTTTATTTTTTTATTATATACCGTGACAATTCAATGATTATATACCTCTTGTGCGACAAGGTTGTCAATTGTTTCTTGTGAAATATCACTTCCCCTGCAACATTTATATGTATATATTGTGAATAAAATATACACGATTTTTTTCAAATAGTAAAAATGCTTGATAGATACCGAACAATTTGATCCTTCAACATAACTTCTTCTTGTAATCGATTGGAAATTGCGCCAAAAGTTAAGCCACCAATTTTCAATAACCGAATAAGAAACAAATCAAGCGGCAGATTTAAGTCTTTGGCGATTTCATATGCGACAAATGTTGCCTCCGGTTTTATAGAGAATACAACTATGAAATTATATTATAATATTATGAGTTATATGGATATGTAGAAGTTAATGAACATTCGATGGTGAAAAAAATACTAACCAGTATTATCATGGTTTGCGTAATATCTTAATAGCTTTGCCAACAATTTTCCGACTTCCGAGCGAGACTCAAATTTCGGATGAACATACGAAGTACGCACATTTGGTTGTGAGACGTGCCCAGCGGTTACGTGTTGGTGGAGCAGTTCATGTCCTTGACCATGGAGTAATTCATGTCCATTATTTTGTGTGTATCTAGAATTTGTTTCAGGTAGTTGTTCTGCGAGCATTTTTTTTATTTAATACTTGATAATTTGTGAATTATGGTTCCTTTTATTTCAATTTTTATTTAGAAGACATAAGAGAATTTAAAAGAATGGGAATAATCTTTCAATTTATACAATTTTTTATTTTCACACGAGATCTATCTGATTGATTGTAGTTTCTCACACCACACATACGCTTTTATCTTGACACGGTTCATGGGGTTTCAGTTTTTTTTTTGATAATCTTATCATTATCTTGTAACGCACTTGAATCTATAGTGTCACTTTACGTCATTAAAATATTAAATTAACGTAAAGTGGCGCAATTCCTATTATGAGTTGTAAATATTTAGAAAACATAAATCTGCGCTAAGGGTTCCACGACGCAGAAATAGATAAACCATATATAGAGCGAAGGTTTGCGGGGATGCCCAACATGTTAATAGCGACGATCTTTAAATAATGATCATCTGGTGACTTTATCGTAGCGAATTGGATGACAGGGAAATTAAAAGAATAGAAGTAGTTGGTTTATATTCATTATCCTTTGCGTAACTATTATCATTCTCAACTGCACTTTTATACCGATTCACAGCATATGGCCTGTTGCGTTGTCATCCTCTCTTGATTCAAATACCGCTCGAATGCTTTTTCCCATCTTTTGTATCACGATTTCATTTCGATAAAAAAACCATATACTCCGCCCTCCGCCAATTTCACAACACTCGAATGGTTCTTTTGTGTTCCGATTCCATATTGACATTTGATGATTCTACATTCTACATAAATGATACATCATCTCTTTCAATTATGAATTCCGATTTGACAAAAAAATTCTAAAAGTAGCTTATATCGGGCAGTTTAGTTTCCAAATAGTTTTGAATTTAAAAGAATGCTGACTATGCAAGGTGAAATGCGAATGAAATTCGAGTATCTGAATTGTCTTTAGCGGCCAAATCTTTTCCATCATAAATCTAATTCTTTTGGTGGCGAAGCGGTTGGCCATTCGATTCCTTCAAGTCGTTTGCTTATTAGATATCCGGTCGAGTTTGTTGGTATGTCATCCTAGCATGCTTGATAAAAGTTAACGCATTTAATCTGGAGTTCCGCAAATCCTTTTTTTCTTGAACAAAAAGCATACCCATATGAATCAATGAGGTAGAAATAACACACCCAATGCATCTAAAAAATTTAGCATATATCTTTGAAATGCGGGATCAAATCTAACTTTATCACTTCTAAATCGGTTTTCGAATGAGATTGATCATTTGAAACTTTTGAATAACCTTAGTCTGTAATTTTGCCTTTTCCCTTATAAACGGGTATATTATAGTGACTTTATTAACAAACAATTTAACATTAATATTTATATGGTTTAGAAT
>CAJVPS010001663.1:0-14557 GCA_910591765.1 Ambispora leptoticha | reverse complement strand
AATACTTTTAAATAATAAAAATAATCATAAGTTATAAAATTAAAACTTATTTATATCGCATTTTATCTTATTTATAACCATTAACAAAATAATCTTACAATAATAATATATAATTAATTATTTTAATAATCTTCTATAAATAACTTTTTTATAATATAAAGTTAAATTAATAACTAAGAATTTATATTGTATAATATTCTGAATTAGTAGAATTTGATATATGAAATTTATATATATTATATTACTTTGCTAGATCTTCTTTTCATAATTTATACTTTTAAAGATTATACTAATTACTCTTTATTTTGATAATATTATTAATATCTATAAATATCAGACTATAAGAAAAATTATCAGATATTAGACTATTATAAAGAAATGATTATTTTTTTTTATTTTTTATATTTATATATAAAATTATTAGAATATTATCAGCAAAAATAATATAATTATAATTATTATCAAATATAAAAAATATAACTTTTTTAAAATATATTTATTTAAAAATTAGAATAGTTACTTATTTTATATCAAAATAAATAATAATATAAATTTTTATATATAAAAAATATTTATTATTAGAAAATAGATCATTTATTACTTATTCTTCTGATAAAAGATAAAAATATTTTATTAATTTATAAATAAAAATTACTTATATAAATATTAAAATTATGTAATTTTTATTAAATTTATTTTTATTAGCAGAATCTTAAATAGTAATAATATTATTATAATATAAAAAATAAATTTATTATAAGTTACTAAAATAATTTTAAAAATATTTAATAAAAATATTAATAAAATAATTTGATTTATATTTTTATTTATATAGATTAAGAACTAAGATTATAGATTAACTATTTATTCTAAAAAGTATTTCTAATAAATTATTATAATATTTTATTTATATCTATTAAAAAGATATTTTTTGAATAATTTTTATAATTCTAATCAAAATAATATAACTATATTTAAGTTATTTTTCTATAAATAATTTTTTTTAATTTCAAAAGCTAAAATAGTTTCTTTTTACTTTATAAATTGATAGATAATTATTTTAAATTTATTAATATATAAATATATTATAATATTTAATTTAAGATTTTTATATAGTAAGAATAATCAAATTTTTACATAATTATTATAATATAATATAATAATTAATTATTTTATAATTATTAACTTATTTATAAATAAATAATATATATATATTACAAATTTTTAAAATAAAAAGTTTATTGATTTTCAGTTTAGAAAATTCTTAATCTTTAATCAAATAAAAAAATTAACTTATTATATAAAGTTATATATTATCTAACTTTTTCTTTAATAGTATGTCAAGTAATTTTAAAATAAACTTATTATTATTATTTTCAAAATTAACTATCTCATTATATAAGAACTTATTATTAGTATTATTATAAATTATTAAAATTTGAATTATTAGAAACTAATTTATAATTTTATTAATATTTGATACTATTTTTTTTCAAGTTACTCTCTTATTTTACAAGATTAATTTGATAAAGTTAATATAAATAGATTTTTATTTTTTTTATATTTGATTATTTATTTTAAAAAGTTTTTTAAATTAATTTAACTTTAATTATTCAAATTCTTTTATAAATTAATTATTATTTAAAGATTACTAATCTATAAAATATTAAAGTTATTTTTACTATCAGTTTATAAAGTATTAAAAAATTTTTTATTATATTTAATATTATCCTAGTACTTTTTAATAATTGATATATAATACTAAATATATTTATATTAAAATTTTAGTAACAGTATAGTATTTAATATAACTAAGCTAGATATATCATATTTAATTTAAATAAAAATTTTTAAATTAAATTAAATTATTTTTTAAATTAATTTAAATAAAATTATATATATATAATATAATAATAAATAATATTTTTATTTATTTATTAAATAAAAAATTAAAAAAGAAAAAATATGAAAATCTATTAAAAAATTATTTTAAGTTTTTTTAATTTGAAAATATTTATATAATAAAAATAATAAAGAAATATAATTTCTAAATTACTTAGATTTTATTTTTATTTTAATAAAAAAAGAATTTTTTTATTTTTTTTATACCAGAGATTTTTTATTATTTTCTTTAAATAATATTATATTAAATATTTTAATACAAATATTTAAAATAAAAAATTGATTATAAATGATAATTTAATAAATTAATATATAAATATTTTTAAAATAAATTAATAATATGATCAGATCTCACTATAATTATCATATTTAAGAAAGTAAAATTGAATAACTAAATTATAAAAAGACTTTTTAATTAGTTACTAAAAAGATAACTATAAAAAAAGATAATTATAAAAAGATATAACTATAAAAAGATCTAATTATAATTATATTTTATAATCTTTTTATTAATATTAATAAATAATTTATATTAATTTTATATTTGAAAAAGATAATAAAATAATCTTTTTATAATATAGATTTGAAGAAAAATCTTTTTATTTTCTTTAACTTATCTTATATAAGTTCTAATTTTTAAGTAAAATTTATATATATTAATAAACTTTATTTATTTAAAAATTTAAAAAAGAAAAATATTTAAATAAAAATATGAGAATAATTTAAATAAAATTTTTATTAACTTCAGATTTCTAAATAAAAGTGAAAATAAATACAATATAATTTAGTTAATTCATTTCTTAATTTTAAAGATATTTATTTAATAAATATTTCAATCATATTTTCATTGGATTTTCTATTTAAGATCATATTTATATATTATATCTGAGCTGAAAATTTTCTTTATATTCAAATATACAAAGAAACAAGAATTGCATATAAGTCAGATAAGAATATACCTTCTTTTTAAACATCAAATAACTTTCAGATTCATTAAAGAAAAAGCTTAAATAGATCTTTATTTAAATCTAATTTGATAATTAATTACTTTAGACAGCGAATAATATAAACATGATATACATACATAAATATGAAAAATAATAATATATATCCTTGTTGTCCGAGTGTAACTATATAGGAATCTAATGGAATCATCTCTAACATCTATACTGTACACATACTTCCAAACTGTTATTTTTGTTTAATATGATTTGATACAATTTCGAAAGAGGATTAACGTATTTTGCTTCATCCATTTATCTGTACAACAAATTAAGCTAAGCGATTTGAACAGTTGTTTTTCTTGACCACCAAATTCATTATATATCAGATGCAGCTAATGGTGCATTGTGATAAACGCTCTGAGCAGAACTAGTTCCGGATGCATTTATTGTAGAAATTGAGGTCGAAGAATATCTTCGGACGTATTTCGTAGGTGCCGAATCCCGTCTATATGAGAGAGTAGGTTCGAGATCAGCATTATACATATGCGAAGGAGTCAATGAGCCCGAAGAATTAGGACGTTTCAATTCAGGTTGCGATATTGCAAATGGAAAATCATTGCTACTGATGCTATTACTACGAGCATGAGTTAATCTAGTTGGTGAGCCAGTTGCGGTAGCATGAACAATAGTGGTGGTAGGAGGAACTGGAGTACGTTCATGTGCCGTGATGCCAATATTATTAGTTGCTTTACTAATACCTCCTCCATTAGAGCTTTGAGTTGGTGAATCGAGAACGGCACTTACACCTTGACGTTGCTTCGAGAGATCAACAGGCTGAGACATTGATCGTCGCAAGGACAAGGTTGGAGTTGGTGTCCTAGGAGTTGGCGTTCTAGGAGTCGTTGAAGGAGAAAGCTGAGGCGAATTGGATAGTCTAGAATATGAGGTTGATGGCGATGATGGTCTTTCTTGTAAGTAATTGTATTCTTGATTGGTGACAATAGTTAATGCTGATCTAGGAGAGCCTGATAAACTTTCTGCTTGCTTTTCACTGCGCTTTTTTTTGGCCGATTCTTTGAGTTTTTCCCAACGTTCTCTGTATTTAGCCATTTGAGCTTTCTATATAAAGAAAATCTCATTATTTAAGATTAAGCAGTAAAATCCGCTCGAACGAAGATTATACAATGTGAAAGTTACAAGAATATCCAATTTAACGAAGTGATATGAATTCTTTTCTGTATAATGTAGAATGAAGTTCATTCGAGATGGTGCACTTCGTTAAACCGGACTTACTGTGTATATACAGTAGAATTACTATTACCTGTTTATCATTATCAAGTTTTACTAGACGAAGTTCTTCCTCCAATTCTTTAATACGCCTTTGTAAATAACTAGAATGTGAAACTAAAAATAAAAATAAAATTTAATAGGGTGTAAAAAATCAAGTGCCTAAATAAGATCGTCACTGTTATTGTAGAAATGAATAAACACCTGTTGAACTTTCTGGTGACAACTGTCTCACCATTACAGATGATCTTAATTCTTGGCTATATTTTATCCGTTTCGCCTGTCACCACCCATCATAATACTTTAACATCACTAGTTAAAAATGAGATAAAGCACATAAGCAACGTTCAACAAACCTGTTTTTCAACGTCATTTTTGAATTGCATAATACTACTCTTCAACATGCTGTTCTCTTCGGCGGCCTAATTAATATTTATCAATGAGAATTAAAATAAAAACATTAATTGGATAGCAATAAGTCTAATCTTAATATTTTAATTACTTTTTCGTAATCTAGCATTTGCTTGGATAACTTGTCCACAATAAGTTTGAGTTGTTGGTTTTCCAATGCATATTCCTCTATGGTTTTATTTATTGTTGGTGCTGCTTTCTTTCTATATTTGATTATTCATTAAAAAAAATAATATAGAATCAATAGTTTAAGAATTAATAATTTTTCAAGAAAAAACCTATTTACTAACTTTCCGGATGTAAGTGTAGATAAAGTCTGCTGATGTTTAGGTAAAGTATTGGATGAACTGGGTTTCTTATCATCTGGAATAATATAAAACGACTCCATCATTGTGGAAGCAGCCCCGTCAATCTTGTGTTCAATAACTATCAGATCAGAAAAATAAAATAATAAAAGAGGAGATGCATTCTTTTTTATTAAGCATGAATTGATACAAATGTCAAAACAAAAAAAAAGCATACATGTCCGATCATTTAATTTGTTCTCTGGAGGTATTGATAAGGCATCAACGGTAGAATCTGATAATAAACGTGGGTCAGTGAGACTAAGTGCGTCCGTACCGTTTAAAGGTACGGTGGCGAATGCCACAGGATTAGAAACCTTTGACACAAGAGATTCAACTATTTGCCAAAATTTATTAAATGGATCATCGTCCTAAGATTCAATCAATCAGCCCATCCATAAATTAGAAATAAGCAATTTTTCCAAAAAAGATATAAAATATATATAAAATAATTTAATCATGTTATAGTTACATCTGCCGAGTCATTATTTCCTCTCAATACCATATAAGATTCTTCAACAGAAGAAACCGTCGAATTGTTGAGAGGGTTCATCGATGATGCGATGTTTTCACGCGGTATTACACCCAAAGTCGATGACGACGAATTTGCTAAGAAAAATTCGAGATATATGTAAAATAAAATAGCAACTCTCATTTGTACGATAAAATATAAAATTGTGATTACATTCTAATTGATAATCCTTCATTCGACGATTAGCGTATGGTGATGTACTTGACCTATTAACATTATTAGTATTAATATTAATATTAAAATCAATATCATCTGAATATTAATTATTATTTATTAAATAATCGCTAGAAAGAATGATGGGTGGCAGGTGACAACAACCTTGAAGTTTGTTGCAACTTTTCTATTTGACGTTGTTGCTGTAGACGATGAGCAGCCGAACCCGAGTACGGTCTACCTGGCTGGTCTACTTGATCATTGTTACTGTTGTTATCGTTAATCAGCGTCTGAGATGAAGAATTTTGTGCTTTATTACGAGACGATGATGATGGTGATGATTGCTTTTGTGGTTGCTGTTCATCAGCTCCACCAATAGATGATGAAAAATGTTCTTGTTTTTGATGCGATGAAGTTTGTGATTGTTTACTCAAACGTCGCTTAAGATCTTTGCCTTGACGCGTGTGATTAGCATAAAGTAATTTGAGAGTTCTGACCGCCTGTTAAGTTGTCTATTAGAATTAACGAAGAAAAAAATTCTCTTTTCATATAGCAAAACTAAGAAAAGATAATTAACCTCAGGATTTGACGTGTAATTCGTTGCCTGCAAAAACTGTTCTATCAAATATAAAGAAAAGATCCATTAAAAAATAGATCAGATATATCTCATTTGAATTAATTATTTTTTACTGAGTTCTGAATCCATTCGTAACCTAAAACCATTTCTAAAGAACAGACTTTAATTAAACAAGTACCTGCGGCACGAAAATGAGCTTCCATGGCTTTACTCCATTGCTCTTTTTCCTCGTATTCCTCAGCCGCATTTGCATAAGCATGCGCCTATACATAACAAAAATATACGAGAACAAAGACAAATCAATCAACGAAACTTTGCTAATGATTTGAATAAACGTTATCTATATCTAAATAGATACCGCATTAACTGGCGTTTCTTCCATCTTTATATTCCTTTATCCAATAAAGTATGGAAGAGACGAAAGGATGACAACAATGCAACAACAGAAAATGTTTATCGAAAAAAATTACAATTACAAATCAGTCTTTGTTTTTTCTCCGACTATGCAAGGTTGATCTTTGGCGTATTTTTAGAGTCATAATTCGATTTAATTAACATTCAATCCCGGACTCACATGATCAATAAAAATGGAGTGACATATATTACCTCATTATGTAAGGCTGTGATAGACTAGTGGTGTCAAGTCAAGATATCGATCTAAATATCAATAGCATTTTAGGTTTAGTTTCAAAAATAAAAAAACTCTCTTTACCAGACCGTCTTTTTAGTACAATTAGACAGCATGAAAAATTAAAATTATAAACTTTTTAGTTACATAAAGCTTTTACATATTACTTTATTTGGAGTTTTAGACACTGTATAAAAAGCTTCAGACCTCAAAAACCTCTAAAAGACAGCCTTGCATTATGGAATACTACCTCATATATGTCACTTCCTTGAATAAATAACATTTTCTATTAAAAAAGTCGATATGACATTTCTTATACCAAATCGAGAATGCAGATCGCTCACTAGTATATATATTAGGCCTATCGCTTAAAAGTTTTTCTAGCAGAGATCTTGTATATGGGGAGCCTATATTTCTTGATTACTTATTTTCCTGTTAAACCTATTTGATAAGTACTCATGTAGCGAAGTTGCTCGCCGGAAAATAACGTCTCAATATTACAGATTCAAAGAGGGAATGATGTTTTAAAGAATATTACAATGCTTTCAAATATGCTTTTGTGCCCACAATGCTTCATTATACTTTGTATTCTCGAAATTAGTAATAGTATTTGAACATCATTTCTATATTCGAAAAAGAAACTCAGTAGCGGTAAAGGTTTATACAGTAACTATCAATGGCCGACATCGTCGTTAGCATTATTGAAAGGGCTATTTCAATAGGACAAGAAATCGCTGCGCGTATAGCTGATTATAAGGACGCTGTTGAAAGTCTTAAGAAGTTGGAAATTCTTTTGGGAGTGCTCAAAAATGTTGTCGAAGAAATTTATGCTAAAGCTGATAAATCCATTATTATCATGATCCAAACTACTGCACAAGATACTGAAAAGGTCTACATGAATTGTGTTAAAGAACTAGACATAAGAGATAAAAAACAGCGTGATAAGTTTGCGAAGTTGAAAAAGGTCGTTAGTGTATATAAGGCCCCTAAAATTTTATCCGATATCGAAAGTGCTATTCAGAAAGTTCAACTCAATCTTAATATCACCGAAAGTTCTCTGAGTATCGTACGACATGTTCAGGTAGCACCCACGCCAACACCCCCTTCAACATCTACTTCAACATCCACTTCCACAGCCACTTCTAATATATTACAAGCGGAATTAAGAGAGGCCCTTGCCAACACAATTGATGAATTAGTGGCAAGACTTAAAAAGGAAATTCAAGAGCTTCAAAAAAAGCTCGAGAATTGTACGCTTTCTGTTGAATCTTCTTTCATTGAAGGTTTGGGAAGCGACAATCCCGAGGCTATTTCAGTTTGGAAGGATCGTTTTAGATCTGCTGAGCTCAGCATATCATCTATTGCCCCATACGAGGTAAGTTAATTATCGTTCGAGAACAATAAGAACTTGATTAAATTGATAAATTATTATAAATGACGCTGATATGAAATATTTCAATCCTTAATATAGTGTGTTTTCGTCTCCTGGGCTCGTTTTGTTCACGAACTTGAGGTAAACTTTCCGCTAAAGAATATCCCTACAGCAATTAAGGAGGATTATTTCGGAGACATTGACGCCATACGCAAACATGGTAACAGATATTATATTAATCCAAATGGAACGCGTAATCTCAAAGACATTCGGCCACTTTGGCTTCCAGCCTTATGCGAAGCATTGGATCCACTCCATAGAGGCTACGTTAACCCATACAATTACTTGTCTTTCCTTGACGGGAAATCGCTGTCTAATAAATTAAGACAAATCGTTCTCGATAGCTGTGGATATGGCATTTTTGTGGAATGCCGGCGTACAAGGCAAGACATTGCGTTACCTTCTGAAATAGAGAGTCCTGCACACTCTGTTGGTTGGATGTCTTTCTGCCAAATTATCTCAGTACCATCACCGGAAGAACTTGGCATATTTATATATGACGAGGGTACCAAGCCACAACTTAAGAAACTCATTGAAAACTACACCTATCCTAAAAATGACATTTGGGTATATGTTCGTTACCTCCAAACCGGCCAAATTGAAAGAAAACTTCTCTCAGAGGACGTGAGAATGCTCGGCGGGCTCCGTATTGGAATTTCAATTGCTATTTGTTACACTTTGGAAAACGGTTCATGTTGGAGCGACAGCCTTTCAATTGTGGGACTTAAAGCTTGTGCTGGTGGTCGTTACATTGTGACTGCTGGTTCGAAAGAAAATACTATCGAGTTTGTAACAAAACCGCCAATCGGTTTTGATGATCATGCGGTTCGGAGTGATCAACTCGATAACGACTTGACCATCCTGGAATTTGATTATTGTCTGTTGGGACCCTCGACATTTTTTACGGAAGCACCTAAAAAAGATGAAAAAATTCAGGTGAGTTCGTTCAGCACATTAAGAAAGCAATATTCAACTTAAAAGGGAATTGAGAACTTAGATTCGATTTGTTAACAACATTATTCGCAAACGTTATAAGCTCAAGAATCCGATATTGAGCCCTCATACTTAAAGTCAATTTCAAGATCAAAGAATTAAAAGATTTTATATTCTTAAAAAGGTTATAAAACCGCGCAATATCAATTAAGTTGCGCAATTTAATTTCGAAATAGATTTCAAATCAAATTAAAAAATGGTTATTCCGACCTATGATTAACAAATCGATTCGCAAATCAATTTGATTTTCGATTATAAATTAGCGCCTTTATTCAAATTAATACTTTTTTTGGTGCCGCATGTAGATCAAGGCGGACGGATATTGGTATGATGTCAAAGTTACCGCAGTCAATGGTGAAAATGTAGAATATGTTGATTGGTCTTCGACTTCTGACACAGAAAGCCCAACAAACGATGAGACTTTCTCTGAAGAAAATGATGAAGATGAAGATGGACCAATAGGCTTCTCTGATGACCAACTTGCAACACAAGAGAAAACTAACAGTAGAAATTGGTGTCCGTGGAAGCGTGGAGTGACAAATTTGGAAATCAGGCCTTACCGCTGCCTCCACATTGGCGATCTTGTTGAGGCACCTGTTGTATACCCAGACTATCTCTTCCGTTATTATGGTCTTGAAGAATCACAACTTTACCTCCCAGCTCGCATTATTGATGTTCAGGGTGACCAGTATCGGGTCAAGTTCAATCCCACTGTCGTTGCTTACGCTTGGTGGCCTAATGATAATGAATATCCACGTGGACCTAATTCCAAAGAGACTGTTAAGAATCCGATTGTTGACACAGAGGTTATGGTGAGCATGGATAGGGTTCGCCCTTACGTTGCTGGTGGCTCACATCCTGTTTTGGGGCCACAATCAATAATACCACAGAGCTGGTCAGTGTTTCAGGGTGCCCAGTTTAGAGACGTTCAACAAGTTGAAGAAAAAATCCTGTGGAAACAGTAAATATATGTTTTCGTATTCATTGTAATGTCAAACCGAGATGTACAATATTTTCTATTCCCAATAGCTCATTATATTTAAGGGATGTATTATTGGGATAATTACAATTCTCAACTTTATTATAGAATGAACAATACATAAGATTATAGTGACTATTTATTAGAATTAGGATACATTGTATGAAAATAAACGAACTTTCACTGCTTCCGATCTAATGAAACATAATTGTGAATTGAACTCCTGAAAAGAAAATAAAGCATACAATGCTAAAGTACATATCAATAAACGGAGTGATGGCTAAATCGTTCTTTTTGATGATGAACAGATTCGGAGACGCAAAATAACTTTTAATGCGATTGCAAATTTGGCCTAATACGAACCGTAAAACCAACGGGATCATATTGAACATCAATATCGTCAAATTATATCATAATGAACAAAATATATCATAATGGACAAAATAAGGTTTTAATCTAATAAAATAATTTTAATCGAATATGATATCAAATTGATCTGCAAACTAATACAAATGCTGAATTAACTACTTAGCGTCAAAATAATTACTCACATGACTTATAATCAATCACATATAACCTTATGTTTTTTGTAGTGTTTTTTTTGGCAATCCCTTCCACAATATACCACTTTTCTACATCTTGAACAACGCTTGTTATCTTCATCCGCCTTTCCACACTGAGCACAAATAACCAACGCAAGCAACTCTCTTGTTTTCTGCAACGCCATCCTCAAAATTCTCTGCTCCCCAATGCTCACGTGGGCCGCCGCCCATACGTTATCTCCTTGTTTATATAAACCGAAAGCAATTTTTTCTTGAAGCTCCTCAAGGGGAATGCCAAAATTGGCCAATAGACCTTCAAATGATTCGATCAAGGCCTTTAAAATCTCGGCTTCATTACGAGCACTGACTATATTTCTGGCCTCACGGTTAACAACCATTGCAGAAATTTCTGAAGATAATAAGCGCTGAATTCGTAAATATCGAAGTACATCCAACGGAAGAGGATCACTGAGTGTGAGAGCGAAGGTGGCATTGACTTGTAAACCAGCAGATTCAAGCAAGGCGACTTTTTGATCATAAAAGGGTGCTCCAGGATGTGTGGAAAGAATAAGATCATAGGAGTCATATGGGTTATTAGGGAGGACGAACCCATATAGACGAAGGAGTCGATTATTGGGGACAGGGCCATAATTGATGAAGACCTTTTAAGATGTGAGTTAAGATTAAAATATAATTGAAAAGATTCTTTTAAGCAGGTTAAAAAAAAAGAAGAAAGACATACGTAACTTGTTCTCCGATTGTGTAGTTTTTTCCTGCCAGTACCTGTAAGCTATCCGATCGGGGATTGTAAATATGGCAAAGTTGGACATCAGGGGAGTGATTCAACATGTCGGCAAAAGGTGCAATGCATCGGAATTGCTTATCAGGTAATTGGAAGTCCATAGCACGACTCCAGATTGTACAAAGGGCCCACATATACTAGAAGATACATGCAAATATAAAATTTAAAGTACATATTTATTACGTATAAATGTCGGACTTATTAAAAAACTCACATCATTTTGTGTAAACCTTTCCAAAAGAAAAATATCCGGATGCTTAGAAAACAAGTTATTAAGGAGCTGGAGGTAATCGTCCTTAATTTGCTGTTTCAATTGTTGAGTAAGATAATAAAGGGACGAGCCAGAGCAAACTTCAAGTTCTTCATCACTAAAAAAAATACTTGTTGTATAGCTATCTGGTAGTAATTCTACATGTGCTCTCCTTCCCTCGTACCCTTCTTCGCGTGATTTGATAAAAAGAAGAAATACAGCTAGTGTATCCTCCACTGATAAAGACGGTTTTACAGAGCGTATGATGGGTCCAAGAACAGAGTCATCAAATGCTGCTTCTATTGTCCAGAGAAAGGAGCCTGGTATTGTAAGGACTACGTCGTTGAGCTTAAGAGGTCGAAGCGTTTTAACACCTCGACCAGTATCAGGAAAGTTTTCTAGTTGTAACCAACTGAGGCCTTCAGCTCCACCCTTCCCAAGCCATTCCTGTAGCTTCACTGTCATCATTTCAAGTATCTTGACGATCACTCGAGACACCCGATGTGATCACAAGAGCCCGGACCAAAAGAAGAAATATAAACACTGGGGAAAAAAGCAAAACTGCATTGAGAGTTACACAGGTTAATCAAACGTCTATGATTTTCCATGCAGTGCAGCGCCACGTACATATTTGTGCGATCTAGAGTTCAGGTGACATCTACTATAAATTACTGTGACCAACTCAAAAATTTATAATTATTAAGTTTTATCAAATTATGAAATTTAGTAATACATAGTATAAACTTAATATTTATACTATTTATATATTATTATATTATTTTCTTTAATTTCATAATTCTTAAGAAATTTCATAAGTCATATTTTTAATATTCTCTTTTAATATTAATTTTATTCATATATTTTTACTTTTTATTATAATTTTTATAATTATTATTATTAAAATATACAAATATAAACTTAATATTTATATTATTTAATTTTATTATTTTAAATTTTCAAAAATAATAATTAAAATTTTATAAAAATAATTAAATTATATTTTTTAAACTTAATTATTTTTTTTAATATTATTACTATTTATATATTATTATATTATCTTTTAATTTATAATTCTTAAAAATAATTAAGTTATATTTTTTAATATTAATTATTTCTTTTTTAATATTAATTTTATTTATATATTTATTATAATTTTTATAATTATTATTTATTAAAATTAATATATTATTTTTTTAATTTTATAATTCTTAAAAAATCTTATAAAAAATAATTAGGTTATTTTTTTATATTAATTATTTTTTTTAAAATATTTTTTTTAATATTAATTATTTATTAATTATTAATTTTCATAATTATTATTTATTAAAATTTAATAATAAATATTATAATTATTTTATTTAATAATACTTTATTTATTATAATATTATAATTAAAGATAATATTACAACTTGATTATAATTCTTTATTTGATTATTATAATTAATCATAATTCTTTGATTAGCTATTGCAAGTTATAATTAATTAAGATAATATCTTTAATTATAATATAAAATTATTAAAATTATAATTAAATATAAATTAATAATATTTATTTATTATAAGTTTATAATAATTAAAAAATTTATTTTAATAATATAAACTTTAATATTTATATTATTTAATTTATTATTTTAAAATTTTCAAAAATAATAATTAAAATTTTATAAAAATAATTAAATAATATTTTTTAATATTAATTATTTTTTTTAATATTCTTTTTTAATATTAATTTTATTTATATATTTTTATTATTTATTATAATTTTTATAATTATTATTTATTAAAATTAATATATTATTATCATTTTTGAAAAGATTATTTTGTGATAGGTTAATAACTTTATATATAATATTTGCTAGGATAATATATAATAAAGATATTATTAATTACAGGTGAGAGAGACTAATATAATCAAAGATATAATGTAATAAACATTAGACTATAATTATAATGAGATTAAAGATAGGATGTATTCATGACATGATCAGCTAGAGTGTGACCTAGAATTATAATATATGATAATAAATAAGATATTATTAATAAAGATCATTAAATTTATAACATTATTATGTTTAAATTATTATTTTATCTTATTATTATTTAATTCATTAATTTATTCATTATTTATTAAGTTATTTTATTTATTTTATTAATTATTAATTATTAACTTTTTTGATTTCTAATTAAGATACATTATACATTTTAGAGATTTTATAAATGATACTTTTGTTATAATCTAAATATTACTTTTGCTAGTATCATAATGTTAGTTTTGTTATGATAGTATTACTAGTTTTACTATAATAGTTTTGCTAACTTTGCTATGATAATTTTGTTATGAACATTATGCTTATAAAATTATCTAAAAATATCTACCAATAATACTATCTTAATTATTGTTTAATAAAATATAACTAAATAATTGTCTAATAAAAATGCAAGTATAAAATAACTAAGATTAATAAAATATATACAAAAATCTATATTATAACAGTATAAAGAATTAATAAGTTAGAGTATCTAAAATCAAAGAATATATTAAAACTTATATTTGATAAAGATAATAAAAAAAATATATCAAAATCTATTAATATTTTTATAGTTAATAATTTTAATAAAAATCTCAATAAATATTTTATATATAGAAAAAATATAATAATATTCCAGCATATATTAATAATAAATGTAACCTTTTTATTACGTAAGGTAATATATCAAGATAATTCACATAGAAAAATCAAGATATAATATTATATCAAGAAAGTTCACACAGAAGATTCA